>JAQZBX010016294.1:0-36639 GCA_029593785.1 Cabassous unicinctus | reverse complement strand
TTGGAAGAGAATGTAGGGAAGCATCTACAGGATCTAGTAATAGGAAATGGTTTCATGAACTTCACAGCCAAAACACGAGCAGCAAGAGAAAAAATAGATAAATGGGATTTCATCAAAATTAAAAGCTTCTGCACCTCACAGGGTGTTATTAAGAAAATAAAAAGGCAGCCTACCCAATGGGAGAAAATATTTGGCAATCCCATAAGTTTTGTTGTCATTTTCACTAATTTCACGTTAGTTACTAATTTCTTTTGAAATTTCCTCCTTGACCCACTTTTTTCCTAGAATGTGTTGTTTGACTTCCATATCTTTGTGCATAATCTGGTTCTCTGGACCTTACTGATTACTAGCTTGATTCCATTGTGGTCAGAGAAATTACTTTGTATAATCTCAATCTTTTTTAATTCATTGAGAATTTTTTTGTGGCCTAGTATGTGGTCTATCTTGGAGAATGATCCATGTGCACTCGAGAAAAATGTATATCTCACTGTATTTGTGTGTAGTGTTCTGTATATGTCTATTAGGTCCAGATCCTCTAATGTATTATTAAGAGCCTGTATTTCTTTATTGATTCTCTGTTGAGATGTTCTGTCTTATGGTGATAATGGTGTATTGAAGTCCATCACTATAATTATAGAGGCATCTATTTTTCCACTTAGTTTTCCCAGTGTTTGTCTCATGTACTTTGAGGCACCCCAGTTAGGTGCATAAATGTTTATGATTGTTCTTTCTTCTTGAAAGATTACCCCTTTTACTAATACATAGTGTCCATATTTGTCTCTTACAATAGTTTTGTACTTAAAGTCTATTTTGTCTGATATTAGTATAGCTACTACCACCCTTTTTTGGTTATTGTTTGCATGTAAGATTGTTTTCCAGGCATTCACTTTCAGCCTCCTTGAATCCCTGGGTCTAAAGTTGGTTTTTTGTAGACAGCATATAAATGGGTCATATTTCCTTATCCATTCTGCCAATCTGTGTCTCTTGACTTTTGAGTTTAATCCATTAACAATCAGTGTTATTATCCTCAAGGAGTTACTTAAATTAGCCACATTTTCTTTGGGTTTATGTATGTCATCTGTTATTTTTATTTTCTTTTTGTCTTTTTAGTTGTTCTTACACCTTCCTCCAATGCTCTCTCTCCTGTTTTTTCCTTTCAACCTGCAGAACTCCCTTTAGAATTTCTTGAAGGGCAGGTTTCTTTTGGCATACTCTCTTAATTTCTGTTTACCTGTGAATTTTTAAAACTCTCTTATCAGTTTTGGATTTGAGCTTTGCTGGATAGAGAATTCTTGGTTGGTAGTTTTTTTCTTTTAGTACCTAAAGTATGTCTTACCACTGCCTTCTTTCCTCCATGGTTTCAGATGAGAAATCAGCACTTAATCTTATTGAGCTTATCTTGTATGTGATGGTTCTCTTTTCTCTTGCTGCCTTCAGTATTTTCTTTTTGTCTTGAGCATTGAACAGGGGAGGGGGATGGAGGAATAGAATAGATGGAACATGGGACATTTTGAGGGTGATGGAATTGTACTACATGACCTTGTGATGATGGATACAGGCCATGTTAAATTTCATCAAAATTTATAAAAATGTATGGTCCTAAATGTAAACCATAATGTAAATCATTGACCATGATTAGTAGAAATGTTTCAATATTTGTACATCAATTGTAACAAATGTACCATCCACATGTAAAATGTTATTAATAGGGGAAAGAGGAAAAGGAGGAGGATGGTGGATATATGGGAATCCTCTATATTCTGTACATGACTTTTCTGTAATAAAGCTTCTTTGAAGACAAAATGAAAAAATAAGACACTGGGGGAATAAATGGAAGAAAATGTCACTGTACATAGAAGACAACAGGCTTAAAGTGATGAAAGACATTATGTTATTGGTATTCTACTATAGACTTATTGTGATTTTAGCAATAGGAGAAATTATATCATTGATGTGGAGGCAGTGGCCACTGGAGGTTCTGAAGGGAGGGAGAAGGAAAAACAGGTGTAATATGGGGGCATTTTTGGGACTTGGGAATTGTCCTGAATAACATTGCAATTTTCAGATACAGGGCATTATATATCTTGCAATAACTTAAAAAGTTTTGTGGGAGATAGAGTAAACTACAATGTAAACTATAATCCATGCTTAGTGACAATGCTCCAAAATGTGTTCATCAATTGTAACACATGTACCACACTAATACAAGGTGTTGTTAATGTGGATAATGTGGGAGGGATAAGGTGTGAGGTATATGAGGATCTAGTGTTTTAACATTGTTAGTAAGTCAAGATAGTGTAGAGAGTGAATGAAACATGTATTATCTAAGTTTTTCAGCTTTCTACATATAGTTTAAGATTCAAAATCTTTCTAACTCAAGTTTATAATAGGAAAAACACTGAAACAAAAGGGAATCCATTTCCTAACCCAAACCCTAAACCTAAACCTAACCCTACCACTAGCCTACTCAGTGTCTGATAGAAATAATCCTAGCAGATTCAAAGCATTCTAGGTGAAACTTGTGTTTAATATTTTGAGCTAGTAAGGATAAGTGCATAGAAGTGAATGTAATGTGTATTTTACTCAGTTTGTGAAACTAATCAACATAGCAGATTCACAACTCTCTAGATGCAACTTCTGTGTTTACATAATGAGGATGTCAATATATGCATAAAAGTGAATGAAGAATATATTTAAATCAGTTTGTGCATAAAAACAGCAGAAAATTTTTGCATGTTTCAACATGAAACTTCCTTTTCAACATTCTTACTAACCCTAGTTTAGAATTAAGGAAGACAGTGACACATGAGTGAATTCAATTCCTAACTCTAGTCCTAACCCTAATGCTAATGTTTTCCAACTCAAATTCTGACAGTAATTCTGCAGAACAGTTTTAAATCTTTCCAGGTGAAATTAGTGTTTCAACATTCTTAGTTAGCCAAGATAAGTGCATAGATGTGAATGAAATATGTTTAACTCTGATTGTGAATCTAAACCACATAGCATTTTCCCATATTTCTACATGAAACGTCATTTTCATAATGCTTACTAACACAAGAATAGAGCAGGGAATTCAATGTCATGTGAGTGAATCCAATTCCTAGCCCTAACCAAACCCCTATCACTGTTAAACTCAGTTACTGAAAGAAATCATCCCAGGAGATTAAAATCATTCCAGGTGAAACTTGTGTTTTAATATTATGAGTATGTCAGGATAAGTGCATAGAAGTGAATAAAATGTGTATTTACTCAGGCTGTGAAACTAAGCAACATAGATTCAGAGTTCTCTAGATGAAAATAGTTTTTAACAGCGTTAGTAAGTCAAAATAAGTGAATGAAACATGTACTTAACTCAGTTTGTGAAACTAAGCAACATACTCAAATCACAGCTCTCTAAGTGAAACTAGTGTTTTAACATTCTTATTAAGTCAAGATAAGAAAGTGTGGAAATCTATATTTTGCACAGTTAGAAAGAATGTTGAAAAGGAATCTTTGTGTAGATTGCTGCAAAGTCGCTATATATTTTAGTTTCACAAACTGGGTTAAATACATTTTTTGAATCACTTATATGCACTTTAAAATTTTTTTTATTTTTTTATATTTTAAAAGATACTTAGATTACATAAATGTTACACAAAAATTACAGGGATTTCCATGTTCCCCACCTCCCACACCTCCCATAACATCCCACATAAACATCTTTCATTAGTGTGGCACACCACCTGCAATGGATATACACATCCTGGGGCTTTGCCACTAAGCATGGACCATAGTTCACATTGTAGACCACCCTCTCTCCCACACAGTTCTGCATGTTATGTGCTGATGTAAAATGCCCTATATCTGTCGTTGTAATGTTACTCAGGATAATTCCCAAGTCCTGAAAAATCACCTGTATTACAACTGCTTTTCCCTTCCCTGCCCTCAAAGCTTCCAGTGGCCACTGGCTCCACCTCACTGTTGTAATTTCTTCCATTACTTGAATCACATTATGTCTACAACAGAACACCATTAAGTCCACTCTAGTCCATAGCTCTTCCCCCAATCATGAGGAGTTTGGGATGATGATGTCCACTCCTCCTCCAACTGAGAGGAGACTTATATCCCATGGATATGGTGGATGGGATTATCCTGCTTGCAGCTGCAGGCTCTGTCCATTTCCTGGGATGGCCGTTGTCCATCGTCTCCTCACCAGGTGACTTGGGTGAGTCCATTGAGCTGTAGAGTAGGAGTTGCAGATCCACTGAGATTCCAGGCACAGCTGGCACATGGGCAGGCCAGAGGCTCCATTCTCTGGAAGTACACCTATAAACTCCAACATCACATATAGGTTTGAATAGAAGGGACTGATGGACCTTGAGCAGGGAGGACTTATTTGAGTCCAACTCTGTCACTCTCAGGAGCACAGATTCCAAAGTAGAGCCCACTGATAAGGCATCAATCTCTGGAGCTATCCCCCCTTATATAGGACCTGGATGTCTCCAGAGACCTCAGGAGCCCCTCTGTGTGGGGTGATATCCACTTTGGTGTTCTATGAGATCCTACTGAGGTGTGCATAAGTGTTACCTCTGGGATGACCTCCCGACTCTCTTTGAAGTCTCTTAGCCACATGAACTCATTTGTCTTTACCTTTCCCCCCTTTTATTCAAGGTCTTTTTCCAGTCATATTGCCAGTTGGCACTTGGTATTAACCCTTCATTGCCAGGGAGGCTCATCCCTGGGTGTCATGTCTCACACTGGGGGGAAGGTAATGCATTCATATGCTGAGTTTGACTTAGAGAGAGGCCACATTTGAGCAGCAAGGAGGCTCTCAGGTGGCAACCCTTAGACACCCCATAACAGTAGGCTAAGTTTCAATTACAAGAGCAAAGACTCATAAGACTAGTTCAATAACAAGAACCCATTAGTGGACCCTTTGCCAGACACTGTGCTTGCACTCGGGGGACTGTTGCTGCTCCCTTGGAGAATGTGGTAGAGGTCTCCCAGCTGGGAATTCAGTATTCCCTCATTTATTGAGTGATTATCTACCCACTGTGACCATGCCCCACTCCTTGATCATTTGAACATTTTTATATATCTTTCATGTATATTCAGGTGAACTTCATCCCATGAAACCCCTATCCCAGACACCCCCACCAATGATCCTCTCCTGCTCCCTCTGTAACCCTTCTGTGATCTAAAACTTTCTTGTAATGAAGCCCATATAATAGCCAAATACAATTAATAGGAAAATGATTTAATAAAGATAAGTTTAAATATAAGAGATAAAATATATGGAAACTTAAAAAAAACCCACTAGAAATAAAATTAAATTAAAGGACTGGGATAGTCAAAAAATGGGAAAAAACAAAAAAATTAAAAAAATATATATTTTAAACATTTTCCCTTTTATCACTGCATTATCAGGTGTCCAGTCTGTACTGTGGCACCTGCCCCTTTTCATGCCCCAGTGTCTCCCGAATTTTCATTTCATTTTCAAAGAAATTTTAGTTCACAGCAAAGTCACACAAAGAATACTAGAGACTCCCATATACCCAAACTCCTTCCCCTTTCCTCACCCCATATTAAACCTTTTTTTATGTGGATGGTAGCATTGCTATAATTGTAATACAGATAGTGAAGCATAGCTACTAAACATTGGCAATGGTTTACAGTATAGTTTACAATTTAGATGGTACAGTTTAATAATTTTTGATATTTGCCATGTCCTGTGTCCATTACTGTAAGGTAATGAAAAACATTTCCCACGACCACTAAATATCCCCTGTTTGAACTTTTCTGTTCCTTCCTCCCCATCCCCCTGTGATTCATGACACTCCCCTGTCTTGACTCATTGGATGACAAGATTCATAGTTACATGCAACAAGAGGTCCTGATGTGCTGATTATCCTCTCTTATTAGGATCCACCTTTGTGCCTAAGAGACACCCACCTGTCTGTTTCTGGGTGAATTGGTCCTCCCAAAGATGGGGGTCCATCTCCTTCCCACTCACCGTGTGGGTCTCCACTGCCTGACACAACACTTTATGACAGTATGAACACACACATCCCCAGAAGCCTACTCCAGATGCACCCCTTCCTGAATGCCCCCCCAACCTACACCCTAAGCCAGTGATGCTTTCTTGTCATACTGCCATAAGAGTATTCCACTCCTGCACTTACAACATCATACCCACAAATCCCATGTTCACTCACTCCCCCTCCCAACTCTCCCCCTAATATCCTGGGTATTCTAACCCACCCTTCCTAATCTACCCACCTGTAAACCCTGCATCACCAAACCCAGTAATATCACTACCCACCTGTCCTATCCTTCAATATGCAACTATACTCTATCACTTTACCATAGATTATGTTCATATGCGTGATGGCTCACAACCTTCTCTTTTCTTTCTCTCCCTTGTTAACCTATCTTTCAGACAATGATTATCAGAGACTGCTCATTTTCCTCAATTCAAATCAGTGAGGTCACTTATATGCACTTTTATTGACTTACTAACAATGTTAAAACGCTAGTGTTAACTAGGGAGACATGAATCTATGTTGCTTAATTTTAATTGAGTAAAATAGATATTTCATTCACTTCTATGCACTTATCTTGAGTTACTACCAATGTAAAATAAAAATTTGATCCAGAGAGCTGTGACTCTATGTTCTTAGTAGTGAAAACTGAAAAAAATACATCTCATTCACATCTATACACTTATCTTGACTTACTAGAGATGTTGAAACATTTGTTTCATCTACAGAGGAGTGAATCTAATTTGCTGAGTTTTGCACACTGAGAAAGTACATGTTTATTCACTTCTATGCAATCTTGTCTTACTACCAGTGTTAAAACTCTAGTTTCATCTAGGTAGCTCTGAATCTGATATGTTCCTTAGTTTTGCATTCTGAATAAAATGCTTGTTTCATTAAATGCCATACATATACCTTGAATTACTAACAATCTAAAAACACTAATACCTACTAAAGGGTTTTTAATATATGTTCTTAGTTTTGCAAACTGAGTGAAATACATTTCATTCTCTCCTAAACATTTATATAGACATACTAACATGTAAAGACTTAATTTTCATCTAGAAAGTTGTGAATCAATTTGTTTCTTAGTTCCCCAAACTGAGTAAATTGCATGTTTCATTCACTTCTATAAACTTATTTTAACTTACTAACAATGAGCTTCATCTATAGACAGTGAAATTGATATTTTGCTAGGGTTCACAAACTTGGTAAAATACATACTCATTAAATGTGCTACACTTATCTTGAATTACTAGCTACTAAAAAGCTGTAAATTTATGTTTATAAGTTTTGCATACTGAGTAAAATACATTTCATTCACTCCCAAGTGCTTATCTAGACATACTAACATTTAAAACTTTATTTTCATCTAGACAGTTGTGAATTGATTTATTTCTTAGTTCCCTAAGTTGAGTAAATTACATATTTTGTTCACTTCTATAAACTTATTTTAACTTACTAGCAATGTGAAGACACTAGCTTCATCTAGAGAGCTCTGAATCTGATATTTTGTTAGGATGCACAAACTTGGTAAAATATATGCTTCATTAAATGCGCTACACTTATCTTGACTTAATAAAAATGTAAAAACACCTATTTTTATAGAGAGCTGTGAATATTATATGCTGCTTAGTTTCACAAACTGATTAAAATACATATTTCATTCACTACTATAGCACTTATCTTAAGATACTACAAATGTAATAACACAAATTTGATCCAGGAAGCTTTGATTCTAAGTTGCTTAGTTTTGCAAATTGCATAAAATACATATTTCATTCAATTCTATGCACTTAATTGACTTACTAAAAATGTTAAAACACTTGTTTCATCTAGAAAGGTGTGAGTCTAATTTGCTTAGCTTTGCCCACTGTGTAAAATACATGTTTCATGCATTTTAAGTTCATGTTTCTGTGCACTTCTCCTGACTTATCAACAATATTAAAACTTTAGTTTCATATAGAAAGCCGTGATTTTGATATGTTGCTTAGTTTTGCAAAGTGAGTAAAATACATGTTTCATTCACTTCTATGCACTTATCTTGAATTACTGACAATGTCAAAATACTAGTTTCATCTGGAAGTCTATGAATGTTATGTTGCTAAGTTTTGCAAACTGTTTAAAATAACTCTCATTAAATGCTATAACTTGACTTACTTGACTTAATAACTCATTAAATGCTATAACTTGACTTACTAACAATTTAAAACACTAATTTTATGTAGAGAGCTGTGAATATATTTTGCTTAATTTTGCAATCTGAGTAAATACATGTTTCATTCACTTTATGATCTTATCTTGACTTACTAGCAATATTAAAAACTAATTTTGGGGGGGAAGATGGTGTCAAAATAGGTAGGCAATGCTCAACTCTCCCAGAAACAACAGAGGAAGGACAAAAATTTGTCTGAGGGAACAGCTTTGGGGGGGGGTCTGCAGACCAGTAGAGTGCTACACACCCCCAGGAGGTTGAGAGACTGAGAGATGAAGAAGTTGAAATGAAAACCTGTGGCTCAGAATGGCACACATCTACCAAACTCAAGGTAAATAACTTGGACAAAACCCAAGATTTACTGTAGCCAATTGAGAGGGGAACAGACATCTTCCTCCCTGGGCAGAGGGAGAAAGTGGCAGAAGACAGAGAATGGATGCACTTCAGTGAATTTGGTCTGCAGAGCACTCTTTGAATTTTAGCTCTGGTCAGACCAGAATCATGGAGAAGTGTAGGTTGAAAGAGTCACCTCTGTGGAAAGATTCAATGAGTGCCATCGAGTGCCTTCTAATGCACAGCTAGAAAACTGAAAGGAGAAAAATTGTTTTTAGGCATCACATTTCCCTAACTCCAGGAGCAGATCTGTGCCCCATTAATCAATCCCTGGCCATATTTTGATAACATAAGCTGGGCAGGTTTAAGACTTAGAATAATTTAAACAAACATCAAAGAAGGGCTGTGAAACAATACCACTAGGCAAGAGAGAGAAATTGACCATTAAAGTAAATTCACCAACATATTCAGATGCCCAGACATCAGCAAAAATTATAAGCCATACTAAGAAACAGGAAGACATGGCTCAGCCAAAGGAACAAGCCAAAAATGCTGATAAGACACAGGATTTAAGACAACTGATCACTGATAATCACAGAAATCCCCTAAATCAATTCAAGGAGTTGAAGGAAAATATGACTAAAGAGATAAAGGATATTAAGACAACTTTGGGTGAACATAAAGAACAATTTGAAAGTCTGCAAAGAAAAGTAACAGAGCTTATGGAAACGAAAGACACAATGGATGAGACTAAAAATACATTAGATGCATATAAGAGCAGGTTTGAATTGATGGAGGACAGAATAGTGAAAATGAGGAATAAATTGGAGTAAAGAGCAACTGGACTTGAAAAGACAGGAGAACAGAGGAGAAGAGGAAAAGAATGAAAAGGTGGAACAAGTTTTCAGAGTTTTGAATGACAACATGAAATAAACAATCATATGCAGTATCGGTATTCCAGAAGGGAAAACGGGAAGAAAGGACAAATCTAGGTTGAAAGAGAAAGGTTGGAAAAAAGATATTTCATGCAAATAGTAATCAAAAAGATCTAGAGTAACAATACCAATGTTGAGCAAAATAGATTTTAAACACAAAGCTGTTATAAGACATGAATAAGGGCATTGTATATTAATAAAAGTGGCAATTCATCAAGAAGAAATAACTATAATAAATATTTATGCACCTAACAGGATACATGGGGATCAAACTGAGAAAATGGAAGAAAGAGATATCTCCAAAATAATAGTTGGAGACTTCAATACACCACTCTCAACATTGGACAGAACATTTGGATGGAGGATACATAGGTAAATAGAGAGTTTGAATAATATGATAACTGAATTAGATCCAACAGATATTTATAGAGCATTGCACCCATAAAAGTAGGATAGACATTCTTTTCAAGTGTTCATGGATCCTTCTCCAGGAGGGATCATATGTTGAGTCACAAGACAGGTTCCAATAAATATAAAAAGATTGAAATTATACAAAGCACTTTCTCTTATCGTAATGGAATGAAGCTGGAAATCAATAAGGGATGGGAAACAAGAAAAATTCACAAATACATGGAAATTAAAAAGCACACTATTAAATAATCAGTGAGCCAAATAAGGAATTGCAAGAGAAAGTAAATATCTTAAGGCAAATGAAAATGAGAACACAACATATCACAATCTGCTGGGTACCATAAAGGCAGCGAGGAGAGAAAATTTATAGCCCTCAATGCTGACATTAAATCAGAAGAAAGAGCTAAAATCAGAGACCTAACTGTATACCTGGAGGAACTAGAAAAAGAAAAGCAAACTAATCACAAATGAAGCTGAAGGAAAGAAATAATAAAGATCAGAGCAGAAAATAAATGAAACAGAACAACAACAACAACAACAAAAAACAATAGAGAGAATCAACAAAACCAAAAGTTGGTTCTTTGAGAATACCAATAAAATCAACAAACCTTGGTTAGACTGACAAAAAAAGAGAGAAGATGCAAATAAATAAAATTAGAAATGAAAGGGGGGACATTACCACTGACCCCCCAAAAATAAGAGAGCCCATAAGAGTATACTATTAATGCCAGCTAACTAGATAACATACACAAAATGGACAAATTCCTAGAATCCCATGAAAAAATTTACACTTACCCTAGAAGAAACAGAATACCTTAACAAACCAATCAGAAGTAAAGAGATTGAAACAGCCATCAAAACCTTCCAAGATGAAAAACCCAGGACCAGATGTCTTTACAGGTGAATTCTACTAATCATTCAAAGATGATCTAATACCAATTTTGCTCAAGCTCTTCTAAAATATTGAACAGGAAAGAACTCTATCAAACTCATTCTATGAAGCCATCATTAACCTTACACGAAAACCAGATCAAGATACTATGGAAAAATAAAACTACAGACAAATTTCTCTAATATAGATGCAAAAAACCTCTACAAAATATTTGTAAACTGAATCCAAAATACATTTAAAGAATTGTACATCATGATCAAGTGGGTTTTATCCCACATATGCAAGAGTGATTCAACACAAAAAAATCAATTAGTGTAATAAACCACACTAATAATTTGAAGAAGAAAAATTGTATGATCCTCTTGATTGATGCAGAAAAGGCATTTGACAAAATATCACATGCTTTCTTGATTAAAAAAATTCCAAAAAAATAGGAAGAGAAGGAACTTTTCTCAACATGATAAAGGGGGATATATGAAAAACCCACATCTAGCATTTTACTCAACTGTGTAAGACTGAAAACTTTCCTGCTGAGATAAGGAAAAAGACAAGGATGTTCACTGTCACAAGTGTTAATCAATATTGTGCTAGAAGTTCTAGCTAGAGCAATTAGGCTAGATAAATAAGAAAGGAAGTAAAACTGTTGCTATTTGCTGATGATATGATCCTATACTTAAAATCCCCCGAAAACTACAACAAAGCTACTAAAAGGAATAGATGAGTTCAGCAAAGAGATGAGAGTTGGAATACAAGATTAATACACTAAAATCAATAGTGTTTCCATAAACTAATGATGAGCAATCTGATGAGGAAATCAGAAAAAAATTCCATTTATAATAGTGACTAAAATAATCAAATATTTAGGAATAAACTTAACCAAGGGCAGAAAGGACCTGTATTCAGAAAACTGCAATACATTCCTAAAAGAAACAAAAAGATCTAAATAAGTGTAAGGACATTCCATGTTCATGGGTTGGAAGACATCAATTCTACCCAAACTTATTTACAGATCCAACAATCCTGACAAAAAAAAAAATCCCAACAGCCCTTTTTGCACAAATGGAGAAACCAATTATAAAATTTATACGGAAGGGTAAGAGGCCCTAAATAGTGAAAAATGCCTTTAAAAAGAAGAATGAAGCTAGAGGGCTCTCACTTCCTGACTTTAAACAGATTGCTTAGCTACAAAGGTAAAAACAGCATGGTACTGGCATAAAAGTAGACATATTGACCAATGTAACCCAACTGAGAACTCAGAAATAGATCCACACATCCATAGTGAAGTGATTTTTGACAAGGCTGTCGAGTACACCCAGCTGGGACAGGAAAGTCTATTTAAAAAAACGGTGCTGGAAGAACTGGATATCCATATACCAAAAGAAAGAAAGAGGACTCTTACCTCAAACTTTATACAAAAATTAATTCAAAATGGATCAAGGGTCTAAATATAGCTACAACCATAAAATGTCTGAAGAAAACGTAGGGAAATTTTTTCAGCATCTTGTGGTAGGTAATAGTTTCTTAAACCTTACACCCAAATCACAAGCAATGAAAGAAAAAGTAGATAAATGGGACAGCCTCAAAACTTAACATTTTTGTTCTTCAAAAGAATTTGTCAAGAAAGTAAAATGCAGCTTGTCCAATAGAAGAAAATTTTTGGAAAACACATATCTGACAAGGGTTTGACAACAAGGTTATATAAATATTATATAAAACTCAATGATAAAAAGGCAAGCAACCCAATTTAAAAATGAGCAAAAGATTTGAACAGATATATCTCCAAAGAGGAAATACAAATGTCCAAAAATCACATTAAAAACGTTCAATGTCACTAGCTATTGGGGAAATGCAGATCAAAACCACAAGATATCATTACACACCTTATAGAATGGTCATTATTTAAAAAAAAAACAGAAAACTGAAAGCGCTGGAGAGAATGTGGAGATATATGAACACTCCTTCACTATTGGTGTAGAATGGTGCAGCCTTTGTGGAAGACAGTTTGGCAGTACTTCAAGAAGCTGAATATAGAACTGCTGTATGATCCAGCAATTTGGTAACTAGGAATATATTCAGAACTGAAACCAAAGAGGTGAACTGACATTTGCTCATGTATGTTCACAGCAGCATTATTCAAAATTCCAAAAATTGGAAGCAGCCCAAGTGTCCATCAACTGATGAATGTATAAACAAAAGGTGGCATATACATACAATGGAATACTATTCAGTTGTAAGAGGAAATGAAATTGAGATGCATATGACAACATGGATGAAACTTGAGGATACTGTGTTGACTGAAATAAACCAGACACAAAAGGATAAATATTGTATGGTCTCACTAATCTGAACTAAATTTGCTGAGTAAACACACAGAGGTAAACTGTAAAGTATGAGTTACTAACTAAGAAAGAGAACGGGAGCTGAAACTCAATGTATGTAATTTTTTTTTCTTTTTTTAAATCTTGTTTGTTTTTCTTTTTTAATTTTTACTGTTTTTTTGTATGTAGTTTTAATAAGGTTTATTGTAAAAGTGTGGGAATGAATAGAGTTGATGGTAACATTTTAGTGAGTATAACCAGCATTATTGATTTATAAATTTTATTGTGACTGAAAGGGGTAGTCTGTGGATGTAAATATCAATTGAAAGGAAAGTAGAGAATGATCTAGGGTGTGTGTAACATAGTGATTTCAGTGGTGGATGAAGAATGTTCTTCTTCTACAAAAATGTTAAGAATATGGTGATACCTGGAAAATTGCAACTAATGTAACTTATGGATGATAGTTAACAGTAATATTGTTATATTTTAAAGTAATGACAGAGAATATATTCTATCAATTCTAAGAGACAAGTATAGGGGATTATAAAGGGGAACTTTTTATAGTATTGAAAATGCTCTAAAATTGACTGAGATGATGACAGAATAACTCTTTGATGAAAATGAGATCCACTGAGTGTACACTTTCAATTAATTGTGCAAAATATAGGGCTGTATAATGCAGGGAATCCAGTGGTGGAAGATGGACCATAGTTAATAAGACAAATATGAGAATGTTCTCTCATGAGCTATAAGAAATGTATAATAGGATATTAATAATAGAGTGGATTGGGGAAAAAACAACAAATGTAAGATATCAGTTATAGTAGTAGTAATATTTTGATGATGCTATTTCAGTGTTCATAACAAAAGTTTCACAATACAAGGTTTTGGTGGTGGGGTGATGATGATATATGGGAGCCCAGTATGATGATATGCATATTTGTTTTGTAAGTTCACAACTTTGCTATACATACATTGTTGATGTATGTTTATGCATGAATGATATACTTCAGTAAAATTTTATTTTAAAAATATGACTTTCTTCTAGAGAGCTATGAATCAAATATGTTGCTTAGTTTCTCAAATTGAATAATATACATGCTTCATTCACTTCTATGCACTTATCTTCAATTACTACCAAGGTAAAAGCACTAATTTGGTCCAGAGAGCTATGATCCTATGTTGCTTAGTTTTGCAAAATGAGTAAAATACATATTTCAGCTCTTCTATGCACTTATGAGAGCTGTGAATCTATGCACATTAGGTTTGAAAATTGAGGAAAATACATGTATCATTTTACATCTATGCACTTATATAATTTAATACGAGGATTCTAGAGAACTGCGAATCTGATATGTTGGTATGTTTTTTTAAATGCTATAAACTTATCTCAACTTACTAACAATATAAAACAATTTTATGTAGAGAGCTGTGGATATATTATGCTTAGTTTTGCAAGCTGAGTAAAATACATGTTTCATTTACTTCTATGCACTTATCTTGACTTGCTAACAATAATAAAACAGTTTCATCTAGAGACTGTTAATGGAATATGTTGCTTCTATCACAAACTTAGTAAAATGCTTGCTTCATTCACTTGTGTGCAATTATCTTGAATTGCTAACAATGTAAAAACCCATGTTTCATCTAGGTTGCTGTAAATTGGACATGTTGCTTCATTTCTCAAACTGAATTTTATTCACTTCTATGCACTTATTTTGAGTTACAGTGTAAAAATCCAAGTTTCACCTAGGGAGCTGTGATTCTTATAGATTGAATAGTTACATCAACTGAGTAAAATACCTGCTTCATTCACTTTTATGCACTTACCTCAATTTACTAACAATGGCCAAACAGTAGTTTCATTTTGAGTGCTTTGAATCTTATGTTGTTTATTTTCACAACCTGAGTAAAATAAATGTAACTTTTACTCTATGCACTTATATTGACTTCCTAATTATGTTAAAGCACATGTTTCATCTAGGGAGCTGTGAATCTATATAGCTTATTGTACAAAATACTGTAAAATACATGATTTATTTACTTCCATGCTCTTATCTTGACTTACTAACAATATTAAAATAGTAATTTTAAGTAGGGAGCTATGAATCAAATATGTTCCTTAGTTTGACATCCTCAGTAAAAGATATGTTTCATTCACTTCTATGCACTTATCTTGAATTACTAACAATGTAAAAACCAAGTTTCATCTAGACAGCTGTGAAGCTATGTGCTTAGTTTCACAAACTAGGTAAAATACTGTACAGTTTTATAGGATTTGACAAACTGTATAATGGCCTGTATCTGTCATTGCATATCATATAGAACAATTCCAATGCCCTATGCTTCACCTATTCTTCCCTTTTCCTCCCCTCATAATCTCTGATAAACACTATCTTTATATGATTGTTAAAATTTCTACATTGCTACTATAATAATGTCTACTTGGTCCATGGTTGCATTCCCCCTTATGTTTGTTCATTCCTTAATCTTGAGGATTTGGGGATGGTGATGCCTGCCCTGCTTCCAATTGAGAGGGGGCTTAGATCTTTTTGGACAAATGGAAGGAACTGCTTTGCTTGCAGTTATAGATACTCTGTTTTTTTTTTGGAATGGGTTTGTCCATCATCATCATTTTGTTAGTTGTCCTGGGCAAGCCTGATGAACTGAAGAGTAGGTGTTGACCACCACTCTGTTGAGATTCAGGGTTCAAATGGCATAGGAACAGACTGAAGATTTAAGTCTCTGCAACATATATTTAATGGATATAGTGCCAATGGTTGGCTCAAATGAAAGGGTATAAGAATCATGGATATGGAAATTATAAATGAGTCAAACTCTGTTAATTGGGGAAATAGATTTTCATATATTCCAAGGTAGGGCCCACCAATGGGGTGCTGTTTCATGGCATTGTGTGGCTTGCCTATAGTGTCCAGATGCCTCTAGAGCCCTTAGGAGCACCCCAGTTTGGTTTTGTTTACTGTGGTAGTCAGTGAGATCTTCCTGAGATGTGCATAAGTGTAACCTTTGAAAAACCCTCATGATTCACTCTGAAATCACTTAGCCATTAAAACTCTTTTGTATTTAACATTTTTCCCCCTTTTGGTCAGGGTCTATTTCCAAATGCATTGCTGGTTGGCATTTGTTATTAATCCCTTGGTGCCAGGGAGATCCATCTCTGGGAATCATGTCCCATGCTGGGGGAATGTAGTGAGTTTATTTCTTGAGTTTGGCTTAGAGAGAGGCCACAGTTGAGTAACATGGTTTTCAGGTGGTAACTCTTAGGCAATAGTTATTATCAGGCTAAGTTTCAGTGTTATAAGAATAAGGTTAATAAATATGAGCATTAATACTGTAGGCTTGGCATATTGGTCTGTTTTCCTTTGATTACTCACTGCCTATGTACTCTAGAGATTCTTGCCAGTATATTTCAGTATGTAGCAGGACTCCCCAGGATGGGATTTTAATATTTGCTTGGTTATTTTGTGGGTCTCCACCCCCTGAAATAATACCCTATGACCACATGAGCACATTCATATTCCATAGAGGCATGCCCCAGGTGTACCCTTCCCCACACATCTCCTCCTCACTGACATCCTTCATCAGTGACCCTTCCCTGTCATAGATACTGAAAGAACATGCCCACAATTGTATTCTCAACCAAAATCCTCATCCTCTCCAGAGTTCACCTGCTCCTTCTCCCAGCCTTCCCTCCAGCTCCATCCCTGCTCACATTCACAATGCAGCACCAGCAACTTAGTTTTGCACACTGACTAATATATCTTTCATTTACATCTATGCACTTATCTTGAATTACATGAATGTAAAAAACACAAATTTGATTCAGAGATGTGCTTCTATGTTTCTTAGGTTTGCAAACTTGGTAAAATACATGTTTCATTCACTTCTGTGCACTTATTTTGACTTACTAATAACATTAAAACACTTGTTTCATTTAGAGAAGTGTTAACTTATTTGCTTAGTTTGCACACTTAGTAAAGCACATACTTTATTCCATTTATGCAATTATCTTTTCTTACTAGCAATGTTAAAATCTAGTTTCATCTAGAGATCTGTCAATCTGATAAGTAGCTAGGTTTAGCATACTGAATAAAATATATGTTTCAATAAATGCCATACAATTATCTTGACTGTCTAACAATCTGAAAACAGTAATATCTTCTAGAGAGTTGTGAAAATCATGTTCTTAGTTTCACAAACTGAGTAAAATACATGTTTCATTCACTTCCATGCACTTATATTGATACTAAATATCTTAAAATAGTAGTTTCATTTCAAGAGCCGTGATTTTATAAGTGACTTATTTTCACAAAATGAGTAAAATAAATGTTTCTTTCACTTTATACAGTTTACTTGACTTAATAACAACCTTAAAACATCTGATTCATCTAGAGAGCAGTGAATCTATGTTGCTTAGTTTTGCAAACAATGCAAAATACATGGTTTGTTGACTTCTATGCACTTATCTTGACTTACTACCAATGTTTAAACACTAGTGGAAGCAGATGTGGCTAAAGCAGTTGAGCATCCACCTCCCACATGGGAGGTCCCAGGTTCAGTTCCCAATGCCTCCTGAAAAAAAGAAAAACAGCAAAAACAAAACAAAAAAACCAACTCAGGGAAGCCAGTATGGCTCAGCAGTTGAGTGCCGGCTTCTCACATATGAGGTCCCAGGTTTAATCCCTAGCCCATCTTGAGATTTGTGATTCTAATTTGGTTAGTATTACACACTGTATAAAATGCACATTTCATTCACTTCCATGTACTTCTCTCTATTTCTTAATGATGTAAAACCTCTAGCTTAATCTAGAGTTGTGAATATTCTTTACATGTTGCTAACTTTCACAAAGTGTGTAAAATACAAGTTTCTTTAAATGCTATACACTTATCTTGACTTACTGTCAATGTTAAAACACTAATTTCATCTAGAGACTTTTGAATATTGGTTGCTTAGTTTTGCAAACTGAGTCTATACATGTTTCATTTATTTCTACGCACTTATGTTGACTTACTTACAATATTAAAATACAGCTTTCATATAAAGAGCTGTGAACCTAATATGTTGCTTAGGTTTGCAAACCGAATAAAATATTTGTTTCAAATCCTTCTATGCACATATTTTGACTTAATAACAATGTAAAAACACAAGTCTCAATTAGAACACTGAATCTGCTAAGAAGAGTAATTCCAGATACTGAGTAGTGTTAAAGTTAGGTTTAGAGTTAGTGTTAGTGTTAGGGTTAGGGTTTGGGTTATTGTTAGTAATTGGATTCACTAATGGTTTACTGTCCTCTCTCCTCTAATCTTGAGTTAGCAAGAGTGTTAAAGAGAAAGTTTCATACAGAAAGCTGCACAACTGCTATGTTGTTCAGTTTCACAAACTGAGTTAAATAAATGTTTCATTCACTTCTATGCACTTCTCTTGACATAATAACAATGTTATAACACTAATTTTATTTAGAGACCCATGAGTCTGATATTTTGCTTACTTTCACAAACAGACTAATATACAGGTTTCATTCACTTCTATGCACTTATCTTACCAACAGTGTTGAAACACTAGTTTCATCAAGAAAACTGTGGTTTTGATATGCTTCTGTTTTGCAAACTGAGTAAATTACATATTTCATTCACTTCTATGCTTTATTTTGTCTAACAATGTTAAACTCTAATTTCATCTAATGAGCAGTGAATCTATGTTGATTAGTTTTGCAAAGCCATCAATATACATGTTTTATTCACTTCTTTGCACTTATCTTGACTTACTAATAATATTAAAACACTAGTTTCCTCTGGAATTCTTTGAATCTGCTAGGGTGACTACTCTCAGAAACTGAGTAAGATAATGTTAGGGTTTGGGTTAAGGTAAGGGTTAGGGTAAGAATTGCATTCACTCATGTTTCACTCTCTTCCTTGTTCTCAGCATGACTTAGTAAGAATGTTGAAAAATAAGTTTCATATAGAAAGCTGTGAAACTATTTTGTTTAGTTTCACAGAGTTTAATAAATATTTCCTTCACTTCTATGAACTTATCTTGCCTTATAACAATGTTAAAACACTAGTTTCATCTATAGAGCTGTGAATCAGACATGTTGCTTATTATATATTTATATATCCTATGTTTATGTACTTTATTAGATTTAACTTGCAGGTATTTTCCCACATTCTATGGATTATGTTTTCACTTTCTTGATGGTGTCTTTGAAAGGCAAAAGTTTTAAATTTTGGTCAAGTCCAATCTAACTATTTTTCTTTTCTTTTATATACTCAAAAGAATTGAAGGCAAGGATTCACAGACATATTTGTACATCAATGTTCTTAATAACATTATTCATAATAGCCAAAAGATTGAAATAACCCAAGTGCTTATCAATTGATGAATGAATAAACAAAATGTGGTACATATAATGGAATATTATTCAGCCATGAAAAGGAATGAAGTTCTGATATGTGCTGCAACATAAATAAAACTTGAAGACACCTTGTTGAGTGAAATCCAGATCCAAAAGGACAAATATTGAATGATTTATCTTCTATGAAATACCTAGAAAAAACAAATCCGTAGAGACAGAAGGTATGGAGTTTCTGCTTGGGGTGATGTAAACATTTTAGTAATGGATGGTTATGATGATAACAAAATAATGTGAATGTAATTAATATTACTGAATTGTACATATGAAAGTGGTTAAAATGGAAAATTTTGTGTTGTGTATATTTTGCCACAATAACATTTTTTAAAAAATTATTGCTTCTAGAGGAATTGGAATCATTGTAAACTCAGAAGTTAAAGTTATGCCAAGAGCTGCCTCCCATAAACATGTGTTGAGTTCCTATATTGATTCAGTACCTGTACCACTGAAGATACCAGTACAAAAAAGGTGAGTCTAAATTTTTTCAAAAAAATTGACCACAAATTTGTGGGTTAATTTTGGGCTCAAAATTCCCTTCCTTTGTTCTATATGTCTATCCTTATGCCAGTATCACACAGTCGGTATTAGTGTAGTTTTCTGGTTAAGTTTTGAAATTGGAAAATATAAGTCCTCCAAAATCCTTCTTCTTTCTCAGAATTGTTTTGGCAATTCTGGGACCCTTTAACTTCCACATGAATGGGTAACTTTTTAAAAAATACTCCAACTCCTTCCTTTCACTATCAGATACCTATAAAGAGATTACTTTGAGTATTTTCAAACACCATTCTAAAAGAGTAATCAATGAGTTACTCTTTTGCTTAAAGATCTTTTAATTCCCTATAAATGGCAGGTTCACAATGATTCTTGTTTCCTGAGATTTGATAGAAGGATTGGGTTTTGTGACAGGGACAAAAGGAGCAGCCAGCTTGTTTGGACAATAGTCCTGCTGTTTGGGGGACTTCTCCATCATCTTGACCAACTGGTGGCTGAGTCACCAGTATTTGAATTACATGTGGTGAACTGTCATCTAATGAGACCAATTTACTTGATAAACTGGTCTTTCTAGGCAGTGGACCTTTAACCCAAGTGCACTTCTGCATCACTTTGGGAACTTTTAAACACACAGATTCTTGGACCTTGTCATTCAGGTGTGCCCCTTGAGTACCCATCATGTGCTAGCTAGACAGACAAGTCCTTGCCCTTGTGAGATTTTCATTCTAACTGGGGGAAGGGAAAATAATGAACAGGATAATTTCTAGTGCAGTTAAGTGCTGTGAATAAAATAAAACAGGGCAATTGCCTGGAAAGTATTGGGAAAGCTACCTTAGGTGGAGCAATGAGGGAAGATCTCTTAGGTGATAACATTTTGGCTACAGTCTGAATGAATAGAGGGAGCCACCTATGGGATGGCTTTGGTGACCATAAAAACCCTCCTCTGCAGTCAGCCTTGGCTTGGTCTGATGCTAAAAAATCTGACTTAAGCTACTCCCTCTTCTGAAGATGTTTATTTTTAGATTTTAGTCATTTTCTTGTCATGTTCTCTCCTGATAGCAGGTATTTTCATGATGCAACCTTGTTTAATTATTATTCACTAATGGTGTGTTTGAGTGTGTGTCATATTTTTGTTTGATCTATGCCCTCTTCCACTAGAATGTGAGCCTCCAGAGGGCAGGGATGCTCTGTCTTGTTTTCACCTGCATTCTCAGTGCTCAGAACAGTGGCTGGCCCACTGGAGGTTCTCAGGAAAAATATGTTGAATCAACTAATGGTTCTGATACAACAGCTAAATGTAGTTATTGCCTCTGAGTCTTAGTAACACCCCTGTGTGTCACAGAGCATTTCCCATTTCTGCTGGGTGGTGTGATTGGTGTCCTGAACTTTAGTCCTGGGGCACATTTCCAAGAGTGTAGATTTTGTCAACTACACTTGTGTGGTTGTGAAGTCCTGCAGTGTTTTCTTGTGAAGTCCTGCAGTGTTTTGTGCACACTATAGAATATTTAATGAGTTACCATTCATTTTGAGGATATACTGTGTGTCAGAAATCATGCCAAGCACTTTATGCATTAGCCCTTTTTACCTTTATAACCAGCCCTGTGATACAGGATTCTCATTATGCCCATTTTAGGGATGAAGAGAGGAGGCACCCAGAGGCCCAGGCTCACACAGCTGCCAGGTAGAGAGTCTGGGCTTCCCAATCCAGGAAACATGACTCCAGACCTGATGCTCGAGATCATTAGATTATATCCCTTCCTCCAAATAAATATCTGGCAATGTCCATTCCAATGGATTCTGCAGATGAAATACACTCAAACACCTCTTCTCCAAGAAATTGAAATTAAAAACATTTATATCGCTTTGATTAAGGAAATCAAGACCTTAGTAAAGCCAGAAGCGTCCTCGTACTGCAGCCGGGCTCCCCTCCTGAGGGTGAGCCAGGACAGCAGGGGTCCCGAGAGCTCCCCGGCTTGCCCGTGGCCCTCAAGCCCGTGGGGGAGAAGGCGCCGTCCTCTCCACTCCCTTGTGCCGCTCCAGTGCTCATCACTGCCAGTAATCAGATCTTCACGTGTCTCCCCCAACGGGATCGTGAGGTATCTGGGGACAAAGACTGTGTTTTATTCATCTTGTTCTTCTGCTTTACTGCTTCTCTGTGACCCCCGAAAGATTTAAGTCCTTCCAGAACCCAGGTGCCCCAAGTTCCTGCGGGCCACTTTCGCTGGCGTGGAGTAGAGGCCCGCTGGGCCCGAGCAGCGCAGGACCAGAGGCGCCTGGTCTCTGCTAGTGCTTGGCAGAGCGCTGACACTAGGGTTCAGGAAGAACACACCGAGAACGGCGGAGCCGGAACGCAGGGGGCACTCAGATACAGCCCTCCTCACAAAATAAATACAGTACAGGATTCTTGGTGCTCTGGACCAGGAAGTACCTGCTCCTGGTTTTCTTTAGTCCCTTTTGCTTAGAGGCCAGAATGGTTTGACGGAGCTTCCCTAATCCCAGATGGGGTTTCCACTCTCAGAAGGTGCTCCAGAAAGGCACGGAAATCCAGATAAGTTCCTGCACCCCAGGCCTCCTCTGTTTCCTTTCCTGAAGCCATTTTTTTGCCTCCTCTTCTCCCCAGACCATCTACAATAGGCCGAGACAAAGTGAGGGGGCATCTAAGATTTCTGATAGGCACAGTTCTTAGATAATTTTTGTTTTGTTTTGTTTTAATAAAAGGTTCCAGGAGCTACTGTTCTTTCCTAACAGAGGATTCTCTCAGGACAGCATCTCCAACAGATCCCCAGGTTAAATTGCTCAGCTCTCCTGGGAGCAAGAATGAAGGAGAAAATTGCACCTCATCAAACTGCATATGCTACCACCCCATGAATGAGACATTTTTCTTTCTTCACATTTGCTCTTCAAAGAGTATCTAACTACACTATGACCAGGTCAGCCCTTTCAAAGGAAGGATAGCAAGCTGCCCAAGGGCATTTGGGTATATACCCTGCAGAGAAGAATCTGCACAGTCATTCACTCATTCCCTTGGTGAGCACCTGCTATGCCCCATAAGCTCTGTTCTAGGGCTAGAGCTGGGCATCCAGCAGGGAACTAAACAGACAAAACCCATGCATTTAGGTGATATTCTTCTAGTGGGCAAAGACTGAAAAACATAAAAGGAGTGACACACATTTGGTGAAAAATGCTGTGGAGAAAAGGAAAGGAAGTGTCGGGTTGGTGGCAAGTTGTAATTTTCAGAAGAGGGAAGTCCTCACTGAGAAGGTAACATGGGGGTAAGACCTGAAGAAGGAAGGGAGAGAGCCATGGGAGTGTTGGAGAAATGTTTGAGTGGAGGCAGTGGGTACAAAGGCCCTGAGGTGGAAGCCAGTATCAAGTAGGTCCATGTGGCCATAGCCGGGTGAGCAGAGGGGAAGGTGGCAGGGGACAAGGCCAGTGAAGGTTACAAGGGACAGGCAGATTCTAAGGTCCTTGTGTATTACTGTGAAAGAAGAGTAGCCATTGGAAAGTTTTGAGCAGGCAAATGACATAACCTCACTTATATTTTAAGAACATAAAATCACTAGATGGATGTGTGGAGAGTAGCCTGTTGGGCAAGGGTGAAAGCAGGCAGATCATTTAGGAGGCTTTTGCAATAACCCAGTAAGAGATGACAATAAAGGGATAATATGAAGTGGTTGGATTTACTCTTTTCTGGTGTAGTGTGCACTGCCATAAAGTGTCAATGAGTTTGGTTTCCAGTTCTGGCCCAACTCCTACTAGCCATGGGACATGAATAAGGGAATCAATCTTTGAGAGCCTCAGTTTCCTTATTTATAATAAGGAAGCCTATGATGGCTTGAAGCTGTATAGACTCCAGAAAAATAAGTTCTTAAAGCTAATCCAAATTGTATGCTTTATTAATATGTATCAGTAAAATTGATTTGCTTAAGATAAAATAAGTAATGATTTTTTAAAAAGGTAATCTATTTCTGTAGGTGTAAACCCATTGTAATTAGAGCCTTTTGATTAGGTAACTTCAGTAAAGGCATGGCCCAGAGTGGGTCTTAATCTTGTTTTTTTTTTCAATTTTATTATATTTTTTATTATTTTTTAAACAAATCAATTTTATTTTAGAATCGTTTCATTACTCCAAAGAAAAAACTCAACACCCCTTAGCATGCCTTCCCTAGCCCTACATAACCACAAATCTAGCTTCATCTTTATAAATTAATTTATATTTACATTTTGCATAAATGGAATCATTCAATATGTTACACATATATTTAGTTCATAGTGGCACAATCCTACAGTATTTGTCCTTTCATGTCTGGCTTGCTTCACTCAACATAATGTCCTCCAGGTTCATCCATGTTGTAATTTGCATCATGACTTCATTTCTTCTTACAGCTCCATAATCCATTGTGTGAATACACCGTTCATCATTTGATGGGCACCTGGATGGTTTCCAACTTTGGCAATTGTGAATAATGCCTCTGTAAACATCAGTGTGCAGATGTCTGTTCATTTCACTGCTCTCAGATCTTCTGGGTATATACCCAGTAGTGGTATTTCAGGGTCACATGGCAAGTCTATATTCAACTACCTTAGAAACTGTCAGAGAGTCATCCACAATAGCTGTGCCATTCTACATTCCCACCAACAGTAAATAAGTGTTCCTATCTCTCCACATCCTCGTCAACATTTGTAGCTCTCTGTCTTTTTAATAGTAGCCATTCTGACAGGTGTGAAATGATATCTCATTGTAGTTTTAATTTGCATTTCTCTAATTATTAGTGATGTTGAATATTTTTTCATGTGATATTTTTGCCATTTGTATTTCTTCTTTGGACAGATGTCTGTTCAAGTCTTTTGCCCATTTTAAAATCAAGTCGTTTGTCTTTTTATTGTTGACTTGTAAGAGCTCTTTATATATCATGGATATTAAACCCTTTTTGGACATGTGATTTCCAAATATTTTTCCCATTGAGTTGGCTGCCATTTCACCTTTTTGATAAAGTCCTGTGAAGTGCAAAAGTGTTTAATTGTGTGGAGGACCCATTTATATACTTTTTTGTTGTGTGTGCTTTGGGTGTAAGGTCTAAGAAATCATGACCTACTATAAGGTCTTGAGATGTTTCCCTATATTTTCTTCTAGTAGTTTTATGGTCCTGGCTTTTATATTTAGGACTTTGATCTATTTTGAGATGATTCTTGCATAAGAAGTGAGATAGGAGTCCTCTTTCATTCAATATTTGTTGAAGAAATTGTTTTGTTCTGTTAACATGGACTTAGTAGATTTGTCAAAAACCAGTTGGCTGTAGAGGTGAGGGTTTATTTCTGGACTCTGAATTCTATTCCATTAATTGATGTTTTTATCTTTATTCCAGTACCATGGTGTTTTGATCACTGTAGCTTTGTAATATGATTCAAGGTAAGCACTGAAATTCCTCCCATGTTGCTCTTCTTTTTCAGAATGCTACTGGTAATTTAGGTGCACTTTCCTTTCTAAATGAATTTGATAATTGCCTTTTCTATTTCTTTAAAATAGGCTGTTAGAATTTTGATTGGTATTGCATTGAATCTATAAATCCATTTGGATAGTATTGACATCATCACAATATTTAGTCTTCCAATCCATGAACACGGAATGTCTTTCCATTTGTTTAGTTCTTCATTGATATCTTTTAGTATTTCTTTGTAGTTTTCTGCATATAGACCCTGTACTCCTATGCTTAAATTGATTTTTTAGGTATTTGAGTCTTTTTGTTGCTATTATAAACGGAATTTTTCTCTGATTTCTTCATCTGATTTTTCAATAACTAGTGTACAAAAACATTACTGATTTTGCATGTTGATCTTGTATCCTGCTGCTTAGCTGAACTCATTTATTAGTTCATAGACATTTCAAAATTTTCTAAATATAGGATCATGTCATCTGCAAATAGTGAGTTTTACTGCTTCTTTTCCTATTTATATGGCTTTAATTCATTTTTCTTGTCTAATTGCTCCAGCTAGAACATCTAGTACAATGTTGAATAACAATGGTGCCGGTGGGCATCCTTGTCTTGTTCCTGATCTTAGAGGGAAAGCTTTGAACATTTTTTCATTGAGTACGATGTTGGCTCTGGGTTTTTCTTATATGCCTTTTATTATATTGAGGAGTTTTCTTTCTATTTCTATCTTTCAAAGTGTTTTTCTCAAATAAGAATGCTGGATTTTGTCGAATGCCTTTTCTGTATTGATTGAGATGATGATGTGGTTTTTTCCTTTCAATTTGTTAATGTGGTGTATTACATTAATTGATTTTCTTATGTTGAAGCAGACTTGCATACCAGGAATAAATCCCACTTTGTCATGGTGTATACATCTTTTGACATGCTGTTGGATTTTTTTTTACTTTATTTTAAAATTTATTGAAGTATATCACTCATACATGAACATACATAAACAATAAGTGTATAGTAATAGTTGTGAACTCACAAACAAACATACATAACATCATACAGGGCTCTCATATCTCACCCTACCACCAATACCTTGCATTGTTGTGAAACATTTTTAACTAATGATTAAAGAGCCTCCTCAAAATATTACCACTAACCAAAGTATTTTCCCCCAACCCACCCTATTATTATAATTTTTTATATCATTTATACATTAACATACATAAACAATAAGTGTATAGTAAAAGTTGTGAATGTACAAAGCAAACATTCATAACATCATACAGGGGTCCCATACATCAACCCTCCACCAACACCTTGCATTGTCGTGACACATTTGTTACAAATGATGAAAGAATATTGTCAAAATCTTACTACTAATTTTAGTCCTTATTTTACATTTGGTGTATTTTCCCCCAAACCACTCTTATTATTTTTTAAATATATGTTTTATGACAAAAGTTGTAAACTTACAAAAAAATCATGCACATGTGCAGAATTCCCAGACAACACCTTTCTATCAACACACCACACCATGGTGGAATAATTATTGCAGATTATGAGATAATACCATCCAATTATTACCAGGTCCACAGCAAACATTTCACACACATTTTCCATACTCTCCCATCATAAACACAGTACATATTTGGCATAGATGCAAGAATATTACATTATTACTGTTAATCACACTCCATAGAGTTCTTTAGTTATATTTTCCCCATGCTTCTCCACATTCCCACCACTCTGCAATAGTGATGTACATCTGCTGTAGCTCACAAAGGACACTCTTCCATCTGTACCATAACCACTATTCTCATCCACCTCTGGGTTTACTGTGCTATTCAGTCTTTAGATTATTCTCTAGCTTTCTGTCAGTTGACATTTACATTCCTAGACTACCATTTTCAGCCACATCTCCATTATAAAACAACTGTTACTCACTATAATGTGTTACCATCAACTCTGTACATTTCCACACTTTTGCAGTAAAGCTAATTAAAACTTCTACATACATGAGTTATCAGTAGTCCATCTCAGTCATCCTTTTATCTCCTTTAAGAATCCACCACCTACTACCAGGTCTTGAAGATATTTTCCTACATTTTCTTCTAGAAGATTTATGGTTCTTGCTTTTATATTTAGGTTTTTGATTCATTTGAGTTAATTTTTGTATAGGGTGGGAGATGGGGTCCTCTTTCCTTCTTTTGCTATGGATATCCAGTTTTCTTAGCACCATTTGTTGAATGGATTGTTCTGCCTGAGATGGGTGGGTTTGACAGGCTAGTCAAAAATCACTTGACCATAGATGTGAGCATCTGTTTTTTAACCATCATTTTGGTTCCATTGGTCTATGTGTCTGTCTTTATGCCAGTACCATGCTGTTTTTACCACTGTAGCTAGGTATTATGAATTAAAGTCTGGAAATGAGAGTCCTCCAACTTCGCTTTTCCTTTTTAAGATGTTAGTGGCTATTCAGGACCCTTTACCCTTCCAAATAAATTTGATAACAATGTTTTCCATTTATTTAAAAAATGCTGATGAAATTTTTATCAGGATTGCATTGAATCTGTATATTAATTTGAATAGAATTAACATCTTAATGATATTCAGTCTTTCAATTCATGAGCATGGCATGTTCTTCCAATTATTTAGGTTTTTTTAAAATTTCTTTTAACAGTGAGTTGTAGTTTTCTGAATACAAGTGCTTTGAATCATTGGTTAAGTGTGTTCCTGAATATTTGGGTTTTGTCTGTCATATTTTATTTTCACCACTCTTTTGATACTTTTACTTACGTTTATTGATATAATATTCATTTCTAGAATCTCTTCTAGGCCTCTTCTCCTGTCTTTTCTTTTCAGGTTGTAGCACACCCTTTAGTATTTTTTACAAAGGAGGTCTCTTGGTTACAAACTCTCTCAGTTTCTGTTTTTCTGTGAATATTCTAAACTCGCCCTCATTTTTGAAAGTCAATCTTGTAGGATATAAGATTATTGGCTGGAAATTTTTCTCTTGCAGTATCTTAAATATACCATACTACTGTCTTCTTGCCTCCATGATATCTGGTGAGAAATTAACATTTAATTTTATTGGTATTTCTTATACATTATGCATTGCTCTTTCTTCTCTTGCTGCTCTCAGAATTCTCTCTTTGTCTTTGGCATTTGACACACTGATTAGTATGTGTCTTGGAGTTGGTCTATTTGGATTTTTTTGGATGGGAGTAGGTCATGCTTCTTGGACATGGATATCTATGTCCTTCAATAGGTTTGGGAAATTTTCTACCTTTATTTCTCGAAATATTCCTTCTGCCCCCTTTCCCTTCTCTTCTCCTTCTGGGACACCCATGACACATATGTTTGTATGTCTCTTGCTTTGCTTTAGTTCCCTGAGAACTTGTTCAAGTTTTTCCAATCTTTTCTTCATCGGTTCTTTTGTATGTTCACTTTCAGAGGCCATTTCTTTAAGCTCGCCAATCCTTTCTTCTGCCTCCTCAAATCTGCTATTATATGATTCCAGTGTATTTTTAATTTCATTTATTGCATCTTTCACTCCCATAAGATCTACTATTTTTCTGTGTATGCTTTCAAATTCTTCTTTGTGCTCATCCAATGTCTTCTTAATATCCTTAATTTCTTTAGCCATCTCATTGAATTTATTAAGGAGATTTGTTTGAACATCTGTGATTAGTTGTCTCAACTCCTTTATGTTATCTGGAGGCTTATCTTCTTCCTTTAACTGGGCCATATCTTTCTGTTTCTTGGTGTGGATTGTAACTTTTTGTTGGTATATTGGCATCTGGCTTACTAGAGTATTTATTCTGGTTGCAGTTTTTCTCTTTAGTTTAGGGTTTCCTGTCCTTTCTGTCTTGCTGGTTGTGTAGTAGGAGTCAAGGATGTAGTTGGTGCTATACCTATGGAGGCTCAAGCTACCCTCATTGCCCCAAGGACCAATGAAGTGTCTTCCAACCTTCTCCTTTGCCAGGGGTAGGGACAGAGCCACAGCTGGAATAATCCAACTCATGCAGGCCTAGACTGTAGTTGCCCAGAGAGACTGATGAAGCTTCACGCCCCTTTATCCCCAGCCTGGGGTGAGGATGGAGCTGCAGGTGTGGACAGCAATCTATGCAGTGCAGGTCCAAGATGACCACAGTTGCCCCATTAGACTACTGATTATTCAGTCTGCACCAGCTAAATGCACCTGCAGTTACCTGGATAGGTTGGTGCAGGGCCCACCAGCTACTTCCCTAGTAGAGGTGGGGCTGAAGCTTAGGCTAGGGCTACAGGCCAATCTGGGTGAAAGAAACTAGTCTCTACTGTCACTGTGATTTTCAGTCAGCCCAGTTTCTCCGCATGCTGGGGGTGGAGTCAAAATGGCAGCTACCGACCTCCTTCTGACTTGGACAGGCTCATACTTGAACTGTTCTTAGGGTTATACTTTAGCCAGCCAAATTTGCTAATCATTAGCTGAATTTGGTGGCCAACTGTCTCTTCCTGCCTTGTTTTTGGGAAATGGAGCTTCCAATTCCTGCTACAGAATATCTCCTGGGGTGGCTTGCACTGCCAAAGTAGGATGATCACTGGCCCCTGTGGCATGGCCTGTAATTTCCCAGAGAGGCTGGTGCAGGTCCCCCCAGCATCCTCCCTGCCTGAGGTGGGCCAGGGGCTTACGCTAGAGTGGCAATCTGATCTAGACGGAAAAAAGCCAGTCCCTACCAGCATTGTGATTTTCAGTCAGCCCCGCTTGTCCTCATGTCCTGCACGGAATTAAGATGGCGGCCACTGACCTCTTTCTGACTTGGACAGGTTCAAACTTTAGCTGTTCCTAGGATTATACTTTAGCCTGCCAAATTTACTAATCAGTAACTGAAGTTGGTGCCCAATCATCTCTTTCTCCCCTGTTTTAGGAAGTGGAACTTTCAATTCTAGCTGCAGAACAGCTCCAAAGGTGGCTTGTGCCTCCAGTGGAGGGTGGGCACTGGCCTCCAGGGCGTGGAGTGCTCTACTATCTTCTCTGCAGATGGGCAATCTCCTTCCATTCTTTCAAGGATGCTGCAGGATGCACTTCTGGTCTCCTGGAGCCCCCAAACAAATGCTCTAGATAGCTCTGGGTGATCACCATCTGCCCTGTAGCAGGCGCTGATGCTAGGAGCTCTTTATTCTGCTGCCATCTTGCTGGTTGTCTTGCTGTTGAATTTTATTTGCAAGTATTTTGTTGAGAATATTCATTAGATTTGTCTGTAATTTTCTTTCCTTGTAGTGTCTTTATCTGGCTTTGGTATTAGGGTGACGTTTGCTTCATAAAATGTGCTGGTGGGAGCAGATGTGGCTCAAGTGATGAGTGTCTGCCTCCCACATGGGCGGTCCCAAGTTCAGTTCCTGGTGTCTCTTAAAGAAAAGAAGCAAACAACAAGAAATGAATGAGCCAACTCAAGGGAGCTAATGTGGCTCAGTGGTTGAGCACTGGCCTCACTCATCTTCAAATTTTTGGAATAGTTTAAACAGGATTTGTGTTAATTCTTTTCAAAGTGTTTGGTAGAAGTCACCTGTGAAACCATCTGGTCCTGGACTTCTCTTTGTTGGGAGATTTTTGATAATGGATTCAATCTTTTTAAAAGTGATTGGTTTGCTGAGTTGTGTTTCTTGTCACATCAGTGTAGGTTGTTTGTACATTTCTAGGAATTTGTCCATTTTATCTAGGTTTGTCTAGTTTGTTGGCATACAGTTTCTCATAATATCCTCTTATGATCCTTTTTATTTCTGTGGGGTCAGTCATAATTTCCCCCCTTTCATTTCTGATCATATTTATTTCACATAATCTCTTGTTTTCTTTGTTAGTCTAATTAGGATTGTCAGTTTTATTGATCTTCTCAAAGGACCAGCTTTTGGTTTTGTTGATTTTCCCTTTTTTTTTTTTCTCAATTTCATTTGTTTCTGCTCTAATCTTTATTATTTCCTTCCTTCTGCTTGCTTTGTGATTGGTTTGCTGTTCTTTCTCTAGTCTCTGGTTATTCAGTTAGATCTTTGATTTTAGTGATTTCTTGTTTTTTAATATATTAATAAATTTCCCTCTGAAGACTGCCTCCACTGTACCTCATAAGTTTTGGTAAGTTGTGTTCTCATTTTCATTTTTCCTAACATATTTACTGATTTCACTTGCAGTTTCTTCTTTAACCCACTGTATTAATCAGCTTAAGGGGTGTTGATGAAAAGTACCAGAACTCTATTGGATTTATAAAGGGTATTTATTTGGGGTATAAGATTACAGTTACAAGGTCCTAAAGAATTCAATCAAGGTACCACAAGATGATTGCCAATCTCTGCAAGGGTTCAGCCTTCCATTTATTGCTTAAGGCTCCATGGTCCCAGATTCTTCTGATCTCAACTATAGGCTGGTATAGGGCTCCTTCTTTTCTGGACTCAGCTGCTCTATTCTCTTCACAAGGTCAGCTGTAAACTATCAGGTGAATGGCTCATCTGTCTTCCTGGGACCAGAGGATCAATGCTGACAAAGTTCTCTCTTCACGTGTGTACCTTCTTCTGTGTTTCTTCTTGGGTGTGTGTCTGTATATTTAAACCACCAAGGGGGTAGGGACTCAACTCTGGGTCACACCCTACTGACATGGTTGAATCAAAGCCCTAATTTTAATTTAATCAAGTAAATGTAAAACCTTTGAATTTAATACAATCAAAGGGTATCATGCCCAGAGGAACAGATCAGTTTACAAACATAATCAATATCTTTTTTGGAATTCATAAATAATATCAAACTGCTACAACCACTGCTTTTTGAGGAGTGTGTTTAGCTTCCACCCATTTGCAAATTACCTCTTTCTTGTCTATTATTGATTTCCAGTTTCATTCCTTTATTATCTATGAAGATGATTCATATAAATTCAATATTTTTATATTTATTGAGAGCTGCACTGTGACCTAATATGTGGTCTGTCCTTGAGAAGCATCCATGGAAACTTGAGAAGAATGTATAACACACTGAGTTTGTGTGCAATGTTCTGTATATGTCTGTTAGGTCTAACTGGTTTATCATATTGTTCAAGTTCTCTGTTTCCTTCTTAATCTTCAGTCTAGTTGTTTTATCTAATGATGTGAGTGAGGTGTTGAAATCTCCAACAATTACTGTAGAGACGTCTATTTCTCCCTTCAGTTTTACTAGAGTTTGTCTTATGTATTTTGGGGCACCCTGGTTAGGTGCATAACTATTTAAGACTGTTATATCTTCCTGGTGTGTTATCCCTTTTATTAATATATAGTGACCTTCTGTATCTCATAACTATTTTACATTCAAAGTCTGTTTTGTCTGATATTAATATAGCTACCCCTGCTCTTTTTTGGTTACTATTTGCATGGAGTATCTTTTTCCAACCTTTCAATTTTAGCCAGTTTGTATCCTGTGTCTAAGGTGAGTCTCTTGTAAGCAGGATATGGATGGCTCATGTTTATCCATTCTGTCAGCCTATATCTTTTGATTGTGGAGTTTAATCCATTCACATTCAATTACTGTAAATACATTATTTACTTGCACCATTTTATTCTTTATTTTCATCTGTATTTTTACTCTTTTCATCTTTTGGTTATCCTTTTTGCTATTTTTTCTTCTATACTTTCCTCCAAGCCTCTCTCTCCTGTCTTTTTCTTTCAGATGCTAAAGCTTCCTTTACTATTTCCTGCAAGTTTGGATCCTTTTTTACAAATTCTCAGTTTTTGTTTATGATTGTTTCAAGCTTACCTTCATATTTGGAGGATAATTTTGTTGGATAAAGAAATCTTGGTTGGCAGTTTTTCTCTTTCAGTATCCTAATTGTATCTTACTACTGTCTTCTTGCCTCTGTGGTTTCTGATGAGAAATCCATACTAAGTCTTACTGGACACCCCTTGTATGTGATGGTTTGTTTCTTCCTTGCTACTATCACAATTTTTTCTTTATCTTTGACATTTGACATTCTGAATAGTATGTGTCTTGGAGTAGGTCTGTTTGGATTTATTCTGATTGGGGTATGCTATGCTTCTTGGATATGTAAATTCATTTCTTTGATGAGAGTTGGGACATTTTCAGCCATTATTTCCTCAAATACTCTTTCTGCCCCCTTTCCCTTCTCCTCTCCTTCTTGAACTTCCATGATATGTATTTTGTTGCATTTTGTTTTGTCATTCAACTCCCTGAGACCCTGCTCAATTTTTCCATTCCTTTCTCTCTGTGTTCTTTTCTGTCTTCAGTATCACTTACTCTTTCTTCTATCATTTTGAGTCTGCTGTTGTATGCCTCTAATGTTTTTCATCTCACTTACCATGTCTTTCATTCCCATGAGCTCTGTTACTTTTCTATTCAGGTTTTCAAATTCTTCTTTGTGGTCACTCAGTGTCTTCTTCATGTCATTTATATCTTTAGACATATTGTCCTTCAACTCATTAATTTGATTTTTGAAATTTGTGTGCATCTCATTAATTAGTTGTCTCAAATCCTGTGTCTCTTCTGGGGCTTTGATATATTCCTTTGTTTGGTCCATGTCTTCCATTTTCTTAGTATGGCTCATAATTTTTTGCTGATGTCTAAGCATCTCATTAGGATGGTGAGTTTACTCAGATGCTCAATTTCTCTTTCTTTCATAGAGATTTAGTGGAAGGAGGTTATGTGTTACTGTTGTTCTTTGATTCTTGAGTCAAAGACCCAAGTCTTTAGGATTGTCCCTGTTGGTTGCTTGAAACTGGGCTCTTGACCTAGTAATGGGTTGCAGACCTGCTTCTTAGGGGTTTGGGGAGGGAGGCTATAAAGGCTAGAAAGAGCCTCTCTTACTTTTAATTTCCTCACATGCACTTCCTTGGTCTGCCAGCAGATGGAGCACTTTGGCAGCCCTCTCATTTCAATGCTTGGTGGGAGTGTGTTTGCTGCAACAAAGAGTGGTTCAAGGTGATATAGGTTCCTGCCTGGAGGCTAAGAGCCTTGTACTTTCTTAGAGTCTGTTCTCCAACCTTCTCTGGCAACCCCCTCCCTTTTCCTGGGTAGGAAATAATTCCACTACCCTCTGTGTCCTCAACAATCAGTCCCAGTTAGTAGAGAGGGAGATTGAGAGAGTTGGATCTCTTTAGTTTAGTGCCTGCTTCCAAGGCAAACAATGGTGTAGGACCCACACAGCCTGGAAGGGCTCGTGGGACACAGCAGACCAAATTTGTGGGTCAGAAGCTGAGTCAGCCTTATGCTGTGTCCCTCTCTCACCTCTTTTGTGGGGAATTGGATCCTGGAAACCCCCTTTGTCTGTAGCCAGCCCCAAGGCCTGAATATTCAAAAGTGTCTTTAGTGAGGGGGAGGGTGTTGGCAGTAGCAGCTGCCACTTTTAACTCATAGTTTTGCCATCTCCTTTCTATTCTTTTCCTTTTCTCTCTCTCTTCTGGGCAGTGTCCAGCCTTCTGCTGGTGTCCTAAACTCTAAAAGATTTTTTCCAGGCCATTTCTGCCTGTCCTCTAGCTATTTTTCTGAGAGAGAACAGTCCCATGTCTTTCTAGTCTGCCATCTTCTCAGAAGTTCCTCTTTTTTTTCAATCAATTTTTTAATATTTTAACTGAGCTTTTTTTTAAAAAAAACAAGTGAATTTTATTGATACATATTTAATAAAGCATACAGTTCATCCAAAGTGTTCAATTAATGGTATTCAGTGTAATCACATAGTTGTGCATTCATCACTTCAATCAATATTAGGTTATTTTCAATACTCTAATGATAACAATAATAAACAGAAACAAACAATAATAAACCTCTTCCCTTTAGTAATCACCTCTCAATCTCTCTATCTTTCCCCTGCCATACATAGCTACTATTCTGTTTCCATCTCTATAATTTTGTATAGATGGTGTAAAAAAATATTTAGTACCATTTATCTAGTTTTTTCACTTTAGCATATTTCCTTTCTTCTATCCTTAATGGAATATTATTAATATATTACCATAAATTACTGCTCATCATTTGTTTTGAATGTTTTTTGTCTGATATTAATATCTTGTAACATCAATGTCCTTTTGTTCTGTTTCAAAGAAAAATAATATTATATATGCAATATTACCCATACTTGTATTTCACAAGAGGTTTCACTATGTGTGATACAGTCCCATGTTACACTTTTTAGCTTTCCTTCTAGTATTATACAGGAGCTTAGACTTTCTCTTTCAACCACTATCATACCCATATAAGCACTGTTAGTTTCAAACACCATAATGTGCTTTCACCATTTCTATTCATTTCCAAAGATTTACAAACAACTTTTAACCAATGCTGCACAGATTAAATCTCAGCTTTCCATTCTCTAGCCTCATTCTATTTTCTGGTGACCTATATTCTAATTATTAACTCAATGACTTTACACAATATATTTTGTTCATAATAGTGCAATCATACAGTATTTGTTGGACAAATGTCTATTCAAGTCTTTTGCCCATTTTTTTTATTGTTTGTAAAAATCAAATTTTTCACAATACTTACCAATATTTGTAAAATGATATATAAATATATATGCATATATGTGCATTTCCTTACATAAATGTTATTTTTATATATATAAATATTTTTAAAAGGTGCTTAGATTACCTAAATATTACACAGAAATTACAGGGATTCCCATGTTCCCCACCTCCCACACCTCCCACAACATCCCACACAAACATCCTTCTCAGTGTGGCACAACACCTGCAATGGATATACACATCCTGGGGCCTTGCCACCAATCATAGACCACAGTTCACATCATAGACCACACTCTCTCCCACACAGTTCTGCATGGTATATGCTGATGTAAAATGGCCTACCTCCATTGCCACAACGCCACTCAGGACAACCCCCAAGTCCCGACAAAGCCCCTGTATTTCAACTGCCCTTCCCCTCTGTATTAGTCAGCCAAAGGGGTGCTAATGTGAAATACCAAAAATGGGTTGGTCTTTATAAAGGGTATTTATTTGGGGTAGAAGTTCACAGTTACCAGGCCATAAAGCATAAGTTTCTTCCCTCACCAAAGTCCATTGTCACGTGTTGGAGCAAGACAGCTGCCGACATTTGCCCAGGGTTCAGGCTTCTTGAGTTCCTCTCTTCCCGGGGCTGCGTTTCTCTCCGGGCTTAGCTCCTGTTTCCTCCACAAGGTCAGCTGTAGGCGATCAGGCAAACAGTTCACT
>JAQZBX010016293.1:0-36634 GCA_029593785.1 Cabassous unicinctus | reverse complement strand
AACTGGAAGAAAAAAAAAAAAGAGCAAAGTAAGTTCAACAGTTCTTTTATGCACTTTACCTTGGGATAACATGACAGTCAAATCCAGTTAACCAGTCACACATAAAGTTCAATACACTGAAATGGAACCAACATATAACAAGAGTGCCTCTGTCAACCTGTCTGCATTAAAGAATTCCCACTTTACTCTCAGGGAACCATGGACACTGCATGATACACAACAGGCTTCCATACAGCCTAACTGAGTGAGTCCACCAGTGGCAGTCTGCATATTAACTGGTGTTAAAGCTTAATTTCTTTCTTATTTTTTAAAGAAAAAATCCCAATTATCTTCCCACACTCTAGTGGATCATCTCATGTACCTCAATTCAGAAAACTCTGGGCTAGAGAATAAAGGGGCAAAAGGACCTAGTTTTGAAGCAATTTTACCTCTGAGATTCTCTCATGGAATACACCCACCACAAATAGAATACATTGAGACTAAAGTGAAGCTTCGTAAAAGGTAGCTATTTCTAAGGCTAAAAGAACCCTGCAGAGAAAACACTGTATTTTGTTAAGAGAATAAGTTGTCAGCCAGTAGGTCCCTGTGCCTCCTTGTATGTTGTGCTGTGATTATCTTCTAAATACCACATCCCACTGTCAGCTTGAAATTTAAAACCAGCTGGTCTCACTCCACCGCCATCCATTTTGTTGCATTGTTTTGCAAGAAGTGTGATTTCTCTGGCAGATCCCAAGGAAACTGTTTTTCACATTTTACTGTGTGGATTTTTAACATGTATTTATCCTGGACACAGAATATGTCACCTTCAAACAACTGAGCTTATTCAAACAGTTAATAAATTTATACATGCTGCTCCATTCTCTCCAGCTGACTTTCTTTTAAATATTTCTTAAAATAAAGTTTAAAACCCCATCTTTGTTGGCTCAGATGCTCACAGGGGAGTTGGCGCATGATGCCTTTCCAGTTCAGAATCATCTCCTGTTGCTAAGAGACTTGCATTTGCTTAAGGATAACAAAATGATTGGTATAAAATATACTCAGAAACTAATCTATGAGTGACCATTTTTATGCAAAGACTCTTGGTCATGCTAGACGTTTCAGAGAGAAGGTATCTTCCTTTTCTTTTGACAAGATTGGCGGTACAAGCCTGAAATTTAAGCATAATCCATCACTATTCAGCTTGATTTAGTGTCCAAGGAGACAGTGACCCTGTTAGGGCTTGAATTTTCCTTTAAAATCTCAAATGCTTGTCCTAATACAAAATTAATGGGAAAGTGCAAATATTTAATTATTACACACATTTACACATACTAAGTACATTTATCTATTGCTGCATAATAAATTACCACAATTTCATCCCCAGGTAGGGATGAGGGAAGCAAAAGCTGACATATTGTCATCCTTCCAATATGACTGAGTACTTCCCAAACAATATTGAAGAAATTTTTAAAATTTGTATTTTAAGATAAAACAAAAAGAGTAGGTTCACCCCTGACTGCTTGGGGTGCCCAAAATATTAATATGTTGAATATTTCCTCTGTAGCTGGACTCACAAAAAGTTTTCCCTGATTTTTCTTCTCTGATGTCCTAAAGTACGCCATTTTGTGGATATTAAAACAAGGTGAGGAAGTTGATCTTTACCGTTTACCACAATGAAGGCGCTAATGTAAACTTGGTAGCATTGGTGAGTTTGCTGATTATTCCATTGAATATTTTTGCCATGTACTCTATATAAGGAATCAATTATGTGGGGGAATGAAAGTATATGCATCAAAAGAAACTACAGAAAACACAGCATGGTCAGTTTCCTGAAGAAAATTTGAGATTAAATACTATCTAACTCATTTAAATTATTATCTGTACTTGAAACATATATTTACTCATCTAAATTAGAATTATCAGTATCGAATAAGAGCTACATAAGAGGTTTCTACTATTATTTCTTTAAATATTACTTTATTATTATTAAATACTTTAAGACATATGAAATCATCTTTTGTTGTCTATGGAGAAATTCCAAGAATTCACATTTATTTGCTGTGGTTCTATTAATATTAGTTAAAAAAAATACTATACTTGTGTTTCTATTTTCTAATTGTTCCCTGCAGTGTTGGGCCTATGTTCATATAAAATGGTCATAGAAAGAAAAGAAAACTACCACAATTTAGCAGATTAAAGCAATGCACATTTATCATCTCATATTTTCTGTGAGCATAGTATCTGGGAGCACATCTGGACACAGTTTAGCTGGGTCCTCTGCCTCAGGGTCTCCCATGAGACTGCAATCAAGGTGTCAGCCAGGGTTAGAGTCTTATCTGAAAGCTCTGCTAGGAAGGATCCACTTCCAAGCTCACTACATGAGTGTTGGCAGAATTCAGTTCCTTTTGGATTATTGGACTGAGGATCTCAGTTCCTTGCTGGCAGTTAGCCAGAGTTTGCCATCAGTTCCTTGCCATGGGGGCCTCCTAAACAAAGGAGAGAGCCAGCTAGCAAGATGGAAGTTCTAAACTCTTATAATCTAATCAGAAGCTGACATCACCTCAACATTAAAGTGTGCTATTAACTACAAGCAAGTTACTCAAAGGGAGGGGAACACACAAGGCTGTGAATATCAAGAGACAGGACTATTTGGGGGCCATCTTAGAAGCTACAGACTACACTGAGACATGAGGTCCCTCTCCTTTTCATTATGGCTACTTGCAGCCTTCTCATTTCTTAATGACTATACAGGGTATGGTACCTTGAGGCTTTTATGGACCGAGAAAATCATATTCTTAGGGCTAATCCATTCCTGCAGGTATAAACCTATTGTAGGTAGGACCTTCTTTTGATTACGTTACTTCAGAAGGTTGTGACCCAGGGTGGGTCTTATCCTCTTACTGGAGTCCTTTATAAATGGGGTGAATACAGAGAGAGAAAGCCACAGGAGCAAAGGGAGAAAGCCAGGAGAGCAAGGAGCTGAAATCAATGAAATCCTGGAGAGACTGCCAGTCTTCAGGGAGAAACATTGCCTGGTGATGCCCTGATTTGGCACATGGAGGCATCTGCTGGTCTCTCCCTTCTCTTCCAGGTTTCATTGCTTCAGCTTCTGGCTTCTTCTCTCCCAAGGTTCCATTGATTTCAGCTTCCTGCTGAAATACACATTTTTCTTTCTTTTTTTTTTTTTAATCATTTCTACCACTAGTGGGCTCAGTGTATTTTTTCTCAAAGTTGAAGAAAAAATTAAAAATGGAACTTACACATTTTCCATTCTAGGACATCCTCTAGGTGCTTAGGACTCTGAGATTCCAGGCCCAAAGGGACCTAAGCCACTTTCAGGTCCCATGCAGGCCTGTTCCATTCACCTAGCCTCCTGAGAGTAGACCATGCCAAGGGGTGGCTGGTAGTTCAGGTCGAACAGGTGCCATAGTATATGGAACTTTGAACGCATGGTGTAGAATAGCCACACAAGGCCCTTTGTGGCTCAGGACGGAGCCAGAAGTGGAAAGAAAATGAGGATAGAGTTTTCACATCTGGGGGCCTCCACTGGCACCCTTGCTGCAAGCCCTGAAAATATTTGGGGTGGGCCTGCCCTTGGGAGTGCAGTCTTCCTGTTCAATGAACCCATTTTTGGAGTCAATGACAATACTGCAAAAATTGCTATTTATTCCTTTAAAATCATACATGACTTTTCCTGTCATCATCATGTAGCCTGTTGGTTGAGACAGTCTGTTATTTAATTTGTCAATGGTTTCTTGTGAATTGATGCAAGCGAATTGTTGTGACACAAATTGTTTCTTCAGAGGTCTTTTAAAATGTCCTCTTGGTTGTGCTGCATATAATTGAAATGCCATGTACATGAGTGCATTTCCTGTACATGCTTGCAAAATGTGAGGGCAGGAAGTACAGTGTGAGAGATGCTGGAGATAAATCTTGGAAATGCCACTGATATCTGATAATTCATAATTATGCAAATGATGGGGAAGCCACAAGTGATTTTATTGGAATGGTTATTGGTCTGGTCTAAATACAGTATACCTTTTATGTACACTTAAATTCATGTTCTTTCCATGTTGAAAAGCTCCCCAGACACCAAGAGTTCATTTACTCTTATTCTATACAGAATTTTCAAAATCTTGATTATCTGGTTTCCCAATATACAGTAGATTAGAAACTATCTACTGTGTGGTGTGGAAGTGATTTTTTTTTTTTTAAGCTGTAATATGAGATCTTGTTCTGTTTGCAGAAAGCTACTTGCCATCGGGTGAGGAGGTTTTATATGTGTCCTATTTATTAAAGTTACAAACTCAAAACCGGGTTTTTCCTTAAACTTTTAAGTTTAACCTACGAATCTTATTATTCTATTTATAAATCTAGTAATGTTTAACAATCACTTACACAGAAACTTTTGATTGATGTTTGGTCCCATTTAACTAAACTCTCATGCGTTTTAAACCACCCTAAAAATGGAATAGTTCCATTTACTTTTTAAGCACCTTAAATATCTGACTAACAAATAAAACTTTCCCAGCACGTAAGTAATTCTTATAAATATAATGACTTAAACTCACAAGTAACAGTGAATCTTAAAGTTCTCTTAAATATGTAAACATGTCAGTATTATGTCCTTAAAACTATGGGCACGGAGTCAGACAAGCTATGAGAAATTCATCCAGATATCCTTTTAATATCTAAAGAGTTATGTTGCAAAGGATGGAAAAATGCAGAATTCTGTCTAGTTCAAGATATTTAAACTTAAACATGAAAGACCTTTAAATATCTTGAAATATTAAAATTAAAACTCCCATCCTGTTATTGTGAATATACTTAATATCACTGAATGTAAACATGAAAGTGATTAAAATGAGAATTTTTATTGTGTTATCACAATTTTTTTTTAATCCCATCCTGTGAAGGAGCAGCCTGAAGTTGCAGGATTCCATGAGTAGATGAAAGAATTTGGGAATAATTAATATCAACCAGGGATGTGCACTATGTGATCATCCTTTCATTAAGTTATGTGCGACAAGACACTATGAGTGTGAAAATGCAGGACTCTGCCTGGCAGTTGCGATCAGGAGAAAAATCGCCCCAGCGAAGACCTCACATACTGGCTGATATCTCTGGACATTATGTAGCATCAACTGGTAAAAACACACTGCGCTTTGTGTAATGGGCTAATAAACCTGCAATCTCAATGGCTTGGCTCAATACCAGTTTATTCCTCACTCTCAGGAAGTCCAATGCAGGTGTTCCTGGCCCAGGGCTTCCCTCTAACAGAGACTCAGAGATCAGGCTCATTTAATCTCGTGGCGCTGAGTGAGAAGACAAAGCATGGAAAAAACACCAGCATTTAATTGCCAGCTCGTACTTCAGCTGATTCTGAAGTGTCACAACACCTCTGCTTACAATCCATGGGCAGGAGCTAGTCACATGGCCCCAACAAAATGAAGAAATGTGGTCTAATCATGTGCCCAGGAAAAGGAAATGGTTTTGGTGAGCATCTGGCCAGTCTCTGCCAAAGGCAGCATAAGTATTTCTTTAGGGGTTGTATTTGTTCTCTGTTGTACAGTTTCAGTGGCTCAAGAGTCAGGCAAGAGTTAGCTGACTCCTCTGCTGAGGGTCTCACCAGGCTGAAATCAAGGTGTCAGCTGCACTATGGTCCTCTCCTGAAGCTTGGGGTCCTCTTCCAAGCTCACTGGTTGTTGGCATAATTGAGATCCTGTGGTTATAGAACTAAGATACCCATTTTTTGATGGCTGTTGCCCAGGGGTCAATCTGAGCTCCTAGAAGCCACCCTCAGGTCCTAGCCACATGGCCATCTCACAACATACCAACTATAGCTTCAAAGCCAGCAGAAGCACATCTCTCTGATGTCATACATTCTTTCAAAGGTCCACCCAGGACAATCTCACTTTTGATTAGTTCAAGTCAACTGATTAGCAACATAATCATAGAAGTGATATCTCATAATATTCACAGGTTCTACCAAACTTACAGGGAGGAGATTATACAAGGGCATGGGACACTGGGGGCCATTTTAGAATGCTGCCTACCATGGAAGGTATACTTCTTTTAACACCAGGAAGATTTAGAATTAAAAACAGAAATGTGTAAGAGAATCAATTTTGTGTTTTGTTATTTCTGCATTAAGGAGTCTGTGCATATTTGGTATGTTTGTGCTTGCAATGTTTAAGAAAATTTGTCTAATTAAGCTAACATGTCAACTTTGTAATTACCATCTAAAATTATAATTGTACAATTAATTTATGAAGTTGAAAATGTTCTGGTATCTTAAAATTTAAGAGAACTAAAGGTTGAGCCCTTGTCACAGTTACTATAACAAGATTCCATGTCTGTGTGCTTTAAAGGTTTGAATTTTTTCTGAATTCAAAGGGTACCACTTCTGAATTCTTTCTTCTGCTCATGGAAGCCCATAATCTTAAGGTTGTAGCTAACTTTATCTCTCTTGATTGGGTGACTGAATTTTTTAAAGCTGTCTTTATCCTAATATCTGATATTTATTTCCCAGACTTCTAAGATAAATGAGTCACATATAAATAATTTAATAAGGTCATAGAATCAAATATCCAAGTTGTATGACTGTAAAGTATTTTAATCTATCTTCCCATGGCCAACCCCACAACCCTCAACAAATACCCAAAGACACCAACCACAAAAAAATAGATGATAGTTAATTCTATATTTGTAGTAACACAGCTTAGGTTATCAGGAATTAGACAGAAAAGGGGCCCATCTTCCACAATCCCATTCAGCTATTGAGTGTTGCTACCCATTTCCCTCACTCCAGCCGCGACTTGGCTAATAATGTTTCTGTGGGATCAACCAGTTAGGAGTTATTTGTTTGGCACCAGGGCAGGGACTAAAGTGAGGCAAGCGAGGTGCCTAGAGCTCAAAATGTAAGGAGGCATGTGCTTGGGAAGGTGCCCAAACCTCCAAGCAAAGTATAGGCGCTTGAGAGTAGTGCCTCATCGTTCAGAACAGCACCACCTATCCAAACTCTGGACCAATCTCATATCTACCATATCAAACCCATTACAAAACTGCTTTAAAACAACCTTTGTGACATACTTATTTTTTAAAAATCAGAAAATTCAGATCTGCAAAAAAATAATAACATAAAAAATCACCTTGAATCTTACCACTCAGAAATAACTACTCTTTGCATTTTGAAGAATGAAGTTTTAGTCTTTTGATGCATGGATAGATATAATTTTAATACAATCATAGGCTCAAACTGTGCATACTGGCTTGGATGCTCTTGTTTTGCTTGTTTTACTTCTCACTGTATTACAAATATTTCTCCATTTAAAATCTTCTACGACCTATTTTAAAACTTTTTATTTTGAAATACTTTCAAACTTAGAAGACAGTTACAAAAATAACAAAACTCTTTACAGAAAACGCCAACATACCCCTACCCCCTGATACCCGTATTCACAAATTTTTATATTTTGCCACATTTTCCATATCATTCTATCTATTCATCTATCTGTCTATTTATCAATTGTCTGAATGTAGAAGCATGTTTACATCAGACTTCTTAGATACTTAATACTGCCATGTACCTTTTCAAAGACAAAGATATTAATTATGTAATCATCTTAAGTACAGTTATCAAGTTCAAGCAACTTAACATTGATATAAAATTTAGAATCTATATTCCAATTTTTTCATATGATCCGGTAATGCCCTTTTGAGACTTTTCTCCTTCCTTGTTATATCCCATGCAGGATCATATATTACATTTTATTGTCTCTTTAGTTGCTCTTTCTTTTGTTTTAATTGTGGAAACATATATAACATAAAGTTTCCCATGTCAACCACTCCCAAACATACCATTCAATGGGATTAATCATACTCACAAATATTGCAGTACCCTCACCACTTTCCATTACTAAAACTTTCCCATCTCCCTAAACAGAAACCCTACACCCATTATGCATTAATGTAACCAAGGGTTAAGAATCAACAAACAATTATGATTACTAAATCATTATATAGATGCTTTTGTACTTCTAGTAAATTATAAAAATACAATAGTATTGTCGTTTATATTTACCCATGTCATTACCCTCACAGAAGATCTTTATTTCTTTATGCAGCTTTGACCTATCGTGTAATGTCCTCACCTTTCAACCTGCAGAACCCTTTTTAGCAAATCTTGTAGGGCCAGTCTAGTGGGATGAACTCCCTCAGTTTTGTTTCTCTGGGAATGTCTTAATTTTTCCCTCAGTTTTGAAAGAGAGTTTTGCCAGATACAGAATTCTTAGATGGCAAGTTTTTGCTTTCAGCACTTTAAATATGTCATCCACTGCCCTCTTGCCTCCATGGTTTCTGATGAGAAATTGGCAGTTAATCTTATTGAGGTTTCCTTGTACATGACACGCTGCCTCTCTCTTGTGTCTTTCAGAATTCTTTATCTTTGGCATTCGGCAATCTGATTATAATATGCCATGCCATTGGATCTATTTGAGTTTATCCTCTTTGGAGTTCATTGAGCACCTTCCAGCCATTAATTCTTTGAATATTCTCTGTGCCCTTTTCTCTCTTTCATCTCTTTCTAGAACTCCCACAATGCATATATTGGTATGCTTGATGGTGTCCCACAGGTTCCTCAGGCTCTGTTCACTTTTCTTCATTCTTCTTTCTGCTCCTCAGACCGAATTATTTCAACTGTCTTATCTTCCAGTTCTCTGATTCTTTCTTCTGCCAGCTCCAATCTGCTGTTGAACCCTTCTAAGGAATTTTTTATTTCTGTTAATATGGTCTTCAGCACTGTTTGGTTCTTTTTCATAATTTCCACCTCCCTATTGATATTCTCTTTGTGTGCATCTATCATTTCCTTTAGCACTTTGAGCGTATTTAGAACCATTTTTTAAAAAGTCTTTTTCTGTTCCTTTCCAAGTCTGAACCTCCTCATTAGTGGTTTCTAATGCTTTAATCTTCTGCCTTCCCTGGGTCATCATTTCCTGGTTTTTTTCTATGATTGTAATCTTTTGTGGAAATCTGAACATTTTGATATTTTAATGCATTACTGCTGAAATTTAAACTCTGTGGCATCTTTTCCTTAAGCTTGCATCCAGTGAAGTTTTTTTAAAGCTTTATTTTAAAGAAGTTTTAAGTTATAGAAAAGTTACATCTAAAATATAGGGGACCCCCATATACCCAACCCTTTCCCCCTCTGACTCTATAAGTTTGCTTATACTAATTATTTTGTATCAGTGAGATCATACAATATTTGTCTTTTTGTGTCTGGCTTATTTCACTCAACATGATTTCTTCAAGGTTCATCCACATGTATCAGAACTTCATTCCTTTTTACTGCTGAATAATATTTCATTTTATGTATGTACCATATTTTGTTTAACCATTCATCAGTTGATGGGCACTTGGGTTGCTTCCATCCTTTGGCAATTGTGAATAATGCTGCTATGAATATCAGTGTGAAAATATCTGTTCAAGTCCCTGCTTTCAATTCTTTTGGCTATATACCTAGTATTGGGATTGCTAGGTCATATGGTAATTCTATACTTAACTTTCTGAGTAGCCGCCAAACTGTCTTCCACAGTGGTTGCACCATTTTATATTCTCACCAGCAAGGAATGGGTGTTTGTATTTCTCCATATCCTCCCCAACAATTGTTATTTTCTGTTTTTCTAATAGTAGCTATTCTAGTGGGTATGAAATGGTATCTCATTGTGGTCTTGATTTGCATTCCCCTAATGGCTAATGACACTTTTGAGAAGGCGTTTTCTTATTTCAGCACTTGCCCTGTTACTGTAGTCCTTTAAGTGTTTTCTGGAGCTTTGAGAAAGATGTTTCTGCCAGTTGTTGCTGGTTGTTTAAATCTTCTGTGGGGGTACTGAGCCCTGAAGTATCTAATTCTACCATCTTGATCATTACAACTTTTTAAGGCTTATATAATACTCCATTTTAACCTATATCATAATATATTTACTCAATTGCATATTTTGGAAATTAAGATTGTTTCCAATTTTTCTCTAGTATAACTATCACTGCTATGAACATCCCCAGGTTAGATTTTTGCACTCATCCTTAATTATTTCCTTTGGATAGAGTTCTAAATATGGAAATTTTTTATCAAAGACTTGGGCACTTTGAGGATTTTATTATATCTTGCCAAATTTCCCTCTAGAAAGGCTATAACACTTTTTATCTTGTTTTTTTGGGGGGTGCTAATGGCTCAATCAAGAAAATTGTAATAGTAGTAACTGCAGTCACCATTTGTAGAGAGCTTTGGTGTCCAGACTCAACTTTTTTTGTCTCTACATTCATTATCTCCTTAAGTCTTAATACGTAAGTCTTAATACATAAGTATTGTTATCCACATTTGGCAAAAGATAAATCCAAGACTCAGAGAGGTTAATGTTCCCAAGTTCACACAGCTGGAAAGCCAAAGCAACAGTTTTCAAATCCAGTTTATCTGATTCCACAATCCATGCTCTTAACTATTACATGAAAGAACTGTGCCAAGGTAATCAGACCACAAGGCCATCATAGTGCATACTAGGACATTCCCCATCTCAGTCAAGAAGTTCAGGCACCTTCCCCAGCACCTGCCAATAAGCAGCAAATAACTCAAGAGACCCTTCAGTGGAGAACATCCTTGAAGAGCAAACTGAGTCAGACAAGGCCAGCTATCTACTCTAGAGGCTCTCCCACCACCACTAAAAGAAGACTTTCAGGCCAACTTATGTTCCAGGCCTTTGAAGAAGGAACCTGGGGCTTCTGTCAGCAATGCCAACTAAAACAAACAGCTATAGCATTGCTAGTTATGCTTCTCCATTTTTCATCCCCCAATGCAATGGGATAGATTCCGACACTCTCAGTATTTCTGTGACTGCAGAGTCACTCCATGATGAAGTTGGAAAGTACAACCTTTTTTGACAGTCTTATTTTTAATCAAAATGTGAAGACAGAATTTGAGCAGAGATGAATAAATGAAAGCAACTTGCAGAATTTTGTTTCCTATCTCTTCCAATGTCAGCACCCAGGGAGCCACCAGGTCTCAGATGGAAATACATGAACAAAACCCCCAAAAAGGACATCCTCCTGCCCCAATACTCTAACTTCTTGTAGTTCAACCATGTGCTGACATTAAATGAAGATGACATACCTGAAAAGGCTGCACTGTGACTGCCATTTTTTCTCATTGATTTTAGGAGGGCCCCAGAGGCCCTTAGGCACAGCTGCTGAGAAATTCAAATTTCAACTACAAATTGTGTGTTAAGATTGGCAGATGGGAAAGCTAGTACACTAATCTATTTCAGGAAATAAGGCTCCAGCTTTTGGTTTCATGCAAGAGGTATTGGCTGTTGCTTTTGGAATTCACACTGTAGAATTCGCTCTGCATCCAGTTCTGTGATTTGGGCCCTCAGCTGGCAGGCTGGTCCAGGAGGCATACATATACAAAGACGAATGTGTATGACTCTATTTAGAAAGGAAAGTTCAGGAAACCACTCTGATTTGAGTCTTCTGTACGTGATGGTAATGCAATTGTATACAACCTTCTGCATCAATCAAACAGACACAACTTTAATTTGCTTAAAGGAAAAAGAAACACAAAACAGAAAATTTTAAGAACAGAAAACATTAACCTAAAGCTTACTAAGAGCAGGGTACTACATTAAATACTTTTCATGTATAATTAACCTTCACAACAACAATCCAAGGAAGTAGCTAAGATCTTATCGTTATTTTGCAAATGAGGTTTAGAAAGAACAATGACTTGCCCAGGGCCACAAGGCTGGTAAATGAAAGATAAAGGACCCAAAGACTTCTCTTTTAAACCCTGCACTGCCACTGAAACACCTTTGCTTTAACAATTATAACATATAGCAATACATATATCAAGAATATATAAAATATAACAATTACACATAGCAATCATAAAATATAATGTTGAATCTCATAAAATTAATTCGTATAGAGACTACTGGAAGTTATGAAACGGAAAAAAACATGTGATTGACAAATGGGAAATTTCAAAGAACTCAGAGGAAAATTTTCAAATTTTCAATTCTAATCTACTGAAGTGAGTTTTGGCTTCCTTTAGTTGCACTTTGAGAAAACTGCAATACTCCTTGTTTTCCAGGGCAGGGGTTATTGGCTAAGTTGAAAAGGAAGGTAACAAATGTTTGCTGCTGAGCTTCTCTTGCCCACCAGGAAGGTTACATACATTCCTTCTGGTAGGCCCCCAAAATATGAGACTAAGTAGTAGTGGTTCCATTTTATAAAGGAAGTCACTGAGGCTGGGAAAGGCTAGGTGCTGGGCCCCAACACTGGTAGTAGATAGGAAGGCAGGCTTCAGACCACTTCATCTAGTTTCAAAACCCACAGGTGCTATGCTCCAGTGCCTAAGATAAAGAAGGTATTTTTAAAGGTTATGACCCCCAAGCACAGCGATGCCCACGTCTATAGTTTCTTTCCTCCACGATAGAAAGCGTCACTTGTAGACATATTTGCTACCAGTTTTCCACTTTTTCTCCTGTCTTCCAAGAGCTTCCACAGTCTCCTTTTCGTTTCCCTCTCATTTTGTGCTCCATTCTTTTCCTTAAGTAGCAACCATACCATCAATTCCTTCTGAGGGGAAGACCTCTGTTTTAGTCTTAATGTGGGGACATGATATGAAGACAAAGGAGCAAATATCAGTAATCAAGATTTGGGGATTGAGGGAGGGGAATGGAAATTGAGTGGTTCCTAACAAGACATTTAGACCCAAAGTATCAACCCACAGATTACTTATTAATTACAAAGGGAAGAAAGTACCTTTACTCTGTAAAGATCTGGCAGACTCTCCCTTAACCAAATGATCAAAATTGGCCTGACCCATGATGGGGCAAAATGACATCATTTGATTCTTGATGGAAAGAATCACTGAAAAAAAACATGACATCACCTACGTGTAGTCTTGCCAAAAATGCTTTATCTGGATCGAATTATGAGGAAACAGTCATACCAATTCAGATTGTGGGACATTCTATCAAGACAACTGGCCTGTACTCTTAAAAAATATCAATGCCAGGAAAGACAAAAGCAGGCTGGAGAACTCGTCTATGTTAAAAGAGAATAGGGGAGCAGATGTATTGCAAGTGGCTGAGCATCTGCTTCCCATGTACAAGGTCCTGGGTTCAATCCCCAGTACCTCCTAAGAAAAAAAGAGATAGAGAATAAAGAGAAATAGCATCTGAATGCAATATTGGATCCTTAATTGGACCCTGAATTTTAAAGTTAAAAGCTATAAAAGACTTTAGCTAAAGGTCATTATGTGAAATTGAAATTTAAACATGGTATCTCTCTATATAAGTATATACATATATACACATACACATATACACACATGACAATAGAATTGTATCAATATTAAATTCCTTGAGCATGATAATTGGGTAGTGAATATGTAGGAAAACATCCTTGTTCTTATGAGATAGTCTGAAGCATTTATGAGAAAAGTGACATGATAACAATTAACTACCAGGAAATGCAATAAAATGTCAACAACTGATGAATCTAGTTGAAAGTATCCTTCCAGGTATTCGTTGTACTACTTTTACAATTTTTTTTGTTGATTTGACAATTTTCCAAATAAAGTGTTGGGATTAAAGAGATATATAAAAACCAAAGGAAGAGGAGGAGGAGACATTTAGGGAGGCTGTGGCACTCCACCCCAGAACCTGTGCCACTGCCCACTATAGTTTGAGCTCCTTCTGGAGGTTGACTTTACTTCATACCCAGTATATATATATATATAAATATATATATATATATATATATATATATCTCCAGCTGGAGTTACTACCCATTTAGAATCTCCTCTACACATTCTTCTTACAGGGTCCTTTCTGTATGTCTTTCCCATGATTCCTCTTCATTTTCTGCAAGGAACCATCTCCACCCAGACTCTTGTCCACCCTCCCGCATCGCCACTGTCCAAGGCCTCTGGAATTTAAGCAAAGCATCCTACTGCCTTCTACTCCTCCCAGCACCACGTGCAGATGACAGAAACTGTTGCAGCAACCAAGACTTTGCTCAGAGAAAATAAGAAAGAGGATGGGAATACTCTGTCAGCAACCAATCCTTTCCTCCTAGAAGTTTTCTTAAATGAATCTATTGATACAGCAATGAGAAAAAACACACTGTATCTATTTACCTAAATGTTGGTGGAACTCCAGAACCCTCATAGCCAGGATCACCATACAGGGCCCCAAGGCACACACCACTCACCTCAGGCACCCATTCTTGTGTGGGTTGGTTTTATGTTCCCTTGCCAGCTGGTACCAATCATCTGGGACATCTGACTAGAGAATTATTTTCAGGAATGACTCCTAAGGTCTTTGGCACTTGAACTAAGGAGGGGGCAAAATAAGCTTGTCTTTCATTGCGTTCTGTGCAAGGCATGCTGAGACTTGGATCTCTCTGAGGGGGGATATAAACAAATGGGAAGTCCCTGAACCTGGGAGCCTGAATCAGGAAAATCTTACTCCTGTTTCTACTCTGCTATGTGATGAGGTCATCCGGAGCCCAAGTCTGGTGTCATAGAGCAGTGACAAGTTCATCAGACACAACTCTCTAAGAGAGGAAAGAAAGGAGGGTTTCTTTAAATTGGTCAGGACTGCCTTGTGCAAAAGCTTTGACAGCAAGGGAGGCTAGCACTTGAGAACTAGCCAGCAAAGCTATCCAGAAAGCAATGCAGGAGTGCTGCCCAGTGAGGGACAGGTAAGGAGACCCACTGGAATATGCTTTGGAGGAGTTTATTAGCTGCCAAAGGGGTGCCAGTGCAAAGTACCAGAAATCTGATGACTTCTATAAAGTGTATTTATTTGGGGTAATAGCTTACAGTTACAAGGCTGTAAAAAGTCCAACTCAATGCTGCTTTCTCACCAAATCAGCTGCCATGTGTTGAAGCAAGATGGCAGGCCATCTCTGCCTGGTCTCTCTCTCCCTCTGGGCTTCCTCTTCTTCTGAGCTCTGTTGGCCCATCCTCTTGAGGCTTCATGCTTAAATGATTCTGTAGTCCTCTCTCTTTTGGAATAAGGCTTGTTTCTTTCCCGGCCTTCTATATCAGTCTCAGCTATTCTGCTGTCTCCCCAATTTCAGCTGTAAACTGTCAGGCAATTGGTTCATCTCTCCCCAGGGCCTCAGTTGTTTGAGCCTTCTTTCTGTCACATGGCAGGACCAAAAATTACAATGCTCTCTCTTCCTGTGTCTGTCTGTGTAAGTGTCCATTTATATCAGACCCAGCAAGGGGGCAGGGACTCAACCTGAGTCACACCCACTGATGTAGTCAAATCAAAAACCTAAAGCAATCTTATCAAATAATCTAATCAAAGGTCCCTCTGCTGAATTGATGTAATCAAAGGGTATTATACCCAGAGGAATAGATGAGTTTACAAACATAATCTTTCCCTTTTGGGGATTCATAAAATAATCTCAAACTGCCACAAGGAGTGTTGCCACAGACCCAGCACCAAAAGCACCCTACTGAGTGAGCAGTTGTCAGGCCTACTGTGCCTGCACCTAGGAGTCCGATAACCAAAGCATGAGACACATCATGGAACCTGAGCCATGTCCTTCCAGCAGAGGGGTGTTACCCTGCATTTATGACCAAGTAGTGGTCCTATTGCCAATTTGCATCACCTTAACGTAGTCAGGGGGCAAAGCTAGGGTCCTGTCTAAGGAGTTTCCTATAAGAATTAGAGACTCTTGGAAACAAAAACTTAATTTTTCACCTGTATCAGGGTGGCTGTAGGCCCCTCTTCATCTGCTCACTCCATAAGAGATACACAGATATTCTTCCAAGGTCCTGGCATAAATGGGGTACTGCTTCTGTGGAACCACAGTGATTAATAGGTCACTTTACATTGGAGTGAGAGCCACAGTAATTCTGCCCATTGTCCCTCCACTCACCATCAATGAGTACTGGCTTTGGGGTCTGAGCAATGGGAAAAGAAACTGGTGGGATGGGGAGATGGAAGAAGCTCTGAGAAAGAATGCAACAGTGACAGTAGCCATGGAGAGAAGAAATAGGAGGGACAGATAGAGGCAGACAACTCAAAGTGGAAAAGAAGAATGTCCACAACTTCTTCATTTGGGGAAAAAAAAATCAGCCACCTATAACCTCTAGCCCATAAACATTGGACCCCTCCAGTCTGTGTGTGATGGTGTAAAGAGCAACTAACAACCAACAGTAATAAAAAAAAAATTCTAAAGGAATAAGTATGCCAGTTTGATGATATGTTAATTAGTCCCCGTCTATGTGTAAATTCATTTATTTAAACATTTAAAGTTCCTGTCTTGGAAACCAGAGCCTGAAACAGGAATTCTTATGTGAGTCATCTGTTGGGGGAGTGCTCTTAGAAAGGGACTGAAGGAAGGAGGATGGGGCAGAGGGGCAAGTTAAGCAAGAATGTGGTCTCAGCTAGAGACTAGCTTTCACATAGTCCCACAGGGAAGCTCTAGAGCAAGATTGCACCACAGAGTCCCTACCTTGGGAGAAGGGGGCTGCTTTTTGTACCCACTTGTTAGTCACTCATTGGCCAAGATCTTTGGAGCAATTGTCCAGAGAAAGGGACACCTTTGATTTGCCAACAGCTAAGGGAATGGGGGTGGGAGGGGACCAAAAGGGATCTGAGTGGGGTACCAATTGGACATCCACTATAGTTCTTCTCTCCTACTTAATGCCATCAAAAAGTGAAAGATAGCAGGACACGCCTACTTAGGATGGCAATGATAATAATCATAATCATAATAACAAACAGAAAACAACAAGTCTTGGCAAGGAGGTGGAGAAGTTGGAACCTTCCTATATTGCTGGTGTGAATGTAAAATGGTTCAGCTATGTTGGAAAACAGTTTAGCAGTTCCTCAAAAAGTTAAACATAGAGTTACCATATGACTAAGCCATTCCACTCCTAATTATATATCCAAGAGAACTGAAAACAAAATTTGTACAACAATATTCATAGCAGCATTATTCACAATAGCCAATGAGTGGAAACAACCCAAATGTCCATTAACAGATGAATGGATAAGCAAAATGCGGTGTATACATACAATGGAATATTATTCAGCCATAAAAAGGGATGAAGTTCTGTTATATATACTACAGTGTAGATGAACCTTGAAAACAATATGCTATAAGTGAAAGAAGACAGATACAAAAGAAAACAGAGTGTATGATTCCATTTATATGAAATGTTCAGGATTGGTAAATCCATAGAGTCCGAAAGTAGATTAGTGATTGCCAGGGGGTCAGGGGAGGCTGATGGGTATGGGGTTTCTTTTTGAGTGATGAAAATATTCTGGAATTAGTGGTGATGGTTGCACAACCTTGTGAATTTGCTAAAAACCACCGAATTGTACACTTTAAAATGGTGAATTTTATGGTATGTGAGTTATATCTCAAAAAAATTTTAAAGCACATACATGGACAATTGAGCTCAGTCAATTGTCCAGGTACATGCATGCTTCCGGTTATATGGCTTTGGTGTTTCACATGCAGATGTTCTTAGAAAGATAAATTCAACCAGTAAAAGAGTCTTCAAATCATGATCACAAAACATTTTAGGGGAGCTCTACAGAATACTCATTTCTGAGCATATTTTATCTCCCAGAGAATTTTACAGTGATGCTCAAATTCGTCTCTTCTGGTTCTTTTGACCTACTTCTATCCTGGCAGGGGCTAGGAGAAAAATGGTACCAACATGACAAAGATAAAATGTACATGAATTTAATGCTTACACTAACACTGAAAGTGCTCATAAAATTGGAAGGTCTTCACATCCTGAAACTTTCAATCATTGCACATTTACCTATTGCTCCCAAAGTTTAAGGGATAGGAAAAATGGTTTTCAAGCTACTTCTATCATTCTTTTGGACCTCATAAATGTTTTCAGAAATAGATCATTTCAGAATAATAGGCTTAAGTGATGATAGGAAAGCTGCTTTGTTATCAAATAATAAGCTGTCTCACAGAGCTGACAAAACATGGAACACGAGAGCAACTCTACAGGAAGATGGCATTTTCACGAATAAAATGAATATGTCATGCTTAAAATAAAAAGTAGATCATCAAGCAGGAAGAGAACCTCAGTTACAGCAGGGTCAGGGTCTTACTTTGCCAGGGCTGCTATGATAAATAGCACACAATGGGGTTGCTTAAACAATGGGAATTTATTGTCTCACTGTTTTAGAGACTATACATCCAAAATCAAAGTCTTGACAGGTTATACTTTCTCCCAGCGATTGTAGCATTCTGGTGCTGGCTTACCACAATCCTTGAGGTTCCTTGGCTTGCATCTCTGCCTCTGTCACATGGCTGCTACTTCTCTTGCTCGGTCATCTGTGTGTCTGTTCAGACTTCCTCTCCTTATAAGGACTTTAGCCATAAGGATTAAGGCCCACCCTGATTCAATCTGGCCTCATCTAAATAGGATCTTCAAAGACCCTATTCACAAATGAGTCCACACTTTAACTAATAATAACATCTTCAGAGGTCCTATTTACAAATAGGTTCACACCTACAGGAATGTAGATTAAGACTTGAGCATGTCTTTTATGGGGGAAATGATGCAATCACCAACAATCAGTAATGGCTAAAGGAAATGTGGTATTCAAAGAAAGAGAGTGGTCATTTTGAAAACACAGAACCAAAAAAGAGGGTCAGGGTCAAATTTTGCAGTATCTACTCAGCACTGTCTAGGGAGAAAAGGTACCCTGAAGCATGAAGATAGACAACCAGACTCTGCAGCAAGTACAGATGGCTGCATCTAGCATCAAATCTGATGCTAGCAGGTAGTAAAATCAGACAGCCACCAATCCTCACTCTGTTTCCTTGCCCATGAGCTGCCTTCTATTCATACTAGGGCTTCCACTGGAACTTTCCCACCCAAAGAGAATTTATTAAACAGTGAAAAAAACAATGTTTAAGATTCTCATCATAAATTTACATATCAGCATTCTTGTTTGCATATCAGTCTCCTGTGACTTGGGCTAGTTGTAGTCAGTCCTGCAGCATTTATTCAACTCTTGATCATACCCCTCTGCTATATGGGTATCAGTGTACAGGCTAGAAATATGTTAAGAGGTACAGTTCATAAGTATGAACTAATTAGTACATCTCTGGACTTTCAGAGAAAAGTTCCTGACTTTGAGTGCATTTACTAACAAAGGTTATCTTCCAATCAGTTCACACCCAAAGACCATTCAATTAACCCATCCAAGGTGATCTTTTTTTAAATAATTTTATTTCAAATTCAAAAAAATAAAATAGAAAAGAGTAGCTCAACAAGTTATGGAAGCATTATTCCTAAAAAATTCTGTCCAGTCACTTTCATCTCATCTAATTCCAACTGTTAACTCAGTTGTTCCTTTAGTGTTCAGAAAGATACACAGATGAACACAGATTAGTTCAATGACATAGTCAAGGTCTCCTTATTAATGAAAAAATGAAGAAGAGAAAAAAATGCTTAATCTTATTCATATCTCACAAAACCAAACTCCATATTCTTTTTTTTTTACCTTTAGCATTAATATAATACCAACTTTGCTTTTGGTACAAAAACATTACAATGTTATTGTTAACTATAGTTGTATTAGTCAGCCAAAGGGGTGCTGATGCAAAATGCCAGAAATGGTTGGTTTTTATAAAGGGTATTTACTTGGGGTAGAAGCTTACATTTACAAGGCTTAAAGAGTCCAACTCAAGGTACCATAAAAGGCACTTTCTCACCCAGAGTCTGTTGCCACGTGTTGATGCAAAATGGTGGGCGATGTCTGTGAGGGTTCAGTCTTCCTCCTCCTCCCAAGGCTCTGTGGTCCCAGCTTCTTCCAATCTCAGCCACAGGCTGGGGCAAGTCTTGTCTCTCTCCCAGGGCTCATTTCTCTCTGGGCTCAGCTTCTCTGCTCTCTCCACAAGGCCAGCTGTAAACTGTGAGGCGAATGGCTCATTTCTCTTCCCGGGGCCTCTGCCATGTCTAATGGAGCCTTCTCACTTACCTGCTTCTCTGTGTGCTTACTTCCCGGGCTCCAGGATCAAAACTCTAACTTTCTCCTCTGCCATGTCATTTTCTCTACTGATGTGGCCCAATCAAAGCCTTAATCATTATTTAATCAAGTAAAAGTGAAACCTCTGAATCCAATCCAATCTAATACGCCTAGAGGAACAGACCAGTTCACAAACATAATCCAACATCTATTTTTGGAATTCATAAACAATATCAAACTGCTACAATAGTCTATAAATTATATTAGTTATATTTTTCCCATGTATCACCACAGTCTTAACACATTATAGTAGAAGAACATTCCTGTATTTATATTATTAACCACAATCCTCATCTACTGCTAAAATCATTGTTATGCATTTTCTATATTATCCTCCAGCCTTTATATTCTCAAGGCTGTAAACAGTGCTTGGCACAAGGTAGATATTCAATTAATATTTGCAAGATGAATAAATGAATGAATGATTTTCATGAGTAAGAAGACGATGTTTGAAAATCAGTATCATTGCCCCAAGAAAGCACTGAAAAGCATGGCATGTTTTAGAAAGATTTTCACCCATCACATAATTCAAATACCAAAGTCCATGAGTTAAAATTTTAAACCTTCAGTTAATACACCCTCCCCACCCAAAATCACCAAAATTTGCAGTTATAATCTAGTCATGCAGCAAATTGATTGTTCATGTATTAGTTTGCTTGGGAAAGAGGTGGTATTGAAAAATCCAGAGAGAAAATGAGAATCAAGAGGCCATAATTTCCTAGAGTGGCAATTGCACCTTAATAGAATGAGAGTACCTGACCCAATTCAATACCAGTATTTCTTTGCATCCTTTCAGAAAGAGATAAGCCACCCAAAAAAAATGGCTATCCCTTTCATTTTCTACTTATATACTCAGCTCCCTACTGGATGACAGAAAGATGCAAAGTAAAAGTAAATTCACCTCCTATTCTTAGAAGAGTTTACAGTGTAAACACAAGCTAGAAAAGATTAATCTCAGGAAGGGCCAAATTTTTATTCAATCTTTCTAGAATGCCCTGTAATAAAGCTCTCATTATGGGTTCAAATTTCATCCAGGGTTTATGTGAAATAAAAGATATTCTTTCCTCCTCTCTCTGCCTTTTGTCTTTTCATTCCTGATCAATAATTCAGACTCTTAAGTTATTTTTAATAATATGCTCATTTAACTAAAGTTTAAGCTCCTTAACAGAATTTTTCTGTGCCGAGCAAATAGACTTTGGAAGATTTTGAATGGTTGAACAATATCAATGAACTTCTATAGATGCTGTAAATCCCAAGATTTGAATGGTTTTCTAGAACACTTAAAATATTTCCATTACTAAAAATTTGATAAATGCAAGGAATATCCCATCTCTCTCTCTCTCTCTCCTAATGCTTTTTAGTTCAGTGGAATCCAGGTAGGCAAATTATGGCACACTGTTTAAGCCTCTAAAAGTGGCCCTCAATATGACTAGTCTTAGAAGAGAACCAAGTTAGCCTGCCAGCTTCAGGTAACCCATCTTAGTGCTCTCAGTCAACAGGTTCTTCCAGGTCAGCTCTTCTCAATCTTCGTTACACGTTAGAACCACCCAGAGAGTTTTAAAAACTCCTGATGCTCTGGCTACACCCCAGCACAACAAATCACAATCTCAGAGGATAAGACCAAGGCATCAGTATTGTTTAATACTCCCCAAGGCATTGTAATGTGCAACCACTGCTTCAGGCCAATATTTCTCAAATTGTTCCCCATGGACCACCTAAATAAAAATATCCTGGAGAGCTGGTTAAAAGAGCATTTCTCTGGCCTCTATTGAATACCTAGTGAATGGGTATTTGGGGAGAGGCGGCTTGAAAAGCTGTTAGAGTAACAAACCTGACAAGAGGTGGTTCTTATGCACCTTGTAACACATATTGCAGATTACCTTTCTCAAATGCATTCCAATTCCCTCAGAGTAGTGGTCAAAATATGGTACCCCGTAAGCAACATCATCAAGGTGAGGGGGCTTATTAGAAATGCAAATTCTCACACCAGACCTACTGAATCAGAAATGGTAAAGGCGGATCCCAACAATCTGTTTTAACGTACCCTCCAGGTGATTCTGATGCACGTTTAAGGACCAATGTCTTATAGCATGCCTTACTCAATGCTGTAGGTTAGTGTACTGTAAAACCTAAAAATTCAAGTTCTGTCTTGACATCTTTGAGCCTCACAGTCTCAAAGGCGTAATCATGAGTTCCCCTGCTTTCTCCAGATGTGCCTCCCATCCAGCGGGAAAAACTACTCACCTGGCTAGTTCCCCTATCAACTGGACCGAGTGCTCTCCATCTGTTCCTCAGCCTAACTAGATTCAGTTCTCTACAAGACCATGGAATTATTCAAAGAAGCCAATCACATCCTTCCACAGAGGGGGCACCTCACCATTTAGTCACTACAAAGCCTGCTTCCTACAGCCCCTACTGATTCACTCTTCCCCTAAGTGCAACTCTGTGTGGCATGTGATATCTTCCTCCCCTAGGCTGTGAGTATATGTGACTTATAAACTGCTGCCAGTATCATTTGCCTGGTATCAAGTGTCATGTGTTTTGCCATCTTGTACTGTTTAGGATGGGGGTTGTAGAGTGAATGAAGGTGGAATGCCCTTTCCATGAACCCGAGGCCCTGGAATCAGGATGGGTTGGTCTGGCCAACCACGTGACCCTCATAAACAGGGTGTTGGATGTAGGCATCGAAGGAACACCTGCTGTAATAACCAGGAGGTCTGGTAATTGTTAACTAGTATCCCTTGTGGCCTGCTGTTTGTAACCTTATAAAAGCTGACCATGTCTGTTAGGCGGTGTGGAGCTCGCACGGAGCTTCACACAGCCTGCTGCTGCTGCGTCCTGTGAGTAGGCTGAGTACCCCCGCGGCCTGCTGCCACTGGGTTCTGTGTGTGAGTGAGTAATAAAGGCATGACCGTCGCTGGGCTCCCATGTGGTTTCTCTGGAATATCAAATTAGTTCAGGCCTGACCGCCTGCGTTACAATTGGTGTAGTTGGCAGGCCAGGGTCTCTACCTGCGTTACGGGGATTCGTTCCTTGAACAATGGGGTGAATAAGAGGTAGTCAGAACAGTTAAAAAGCTGAAGATTACCTTTCCCATATGGTATTAGAGCTCAGGTTCTTCTTGTGATGTGGATTCTGCCAACTAGATGCACCTATGTGAAATTTGGAAGGAAGAAGTAAGCAGAAGGCCACAACTTCTAACAAGCACAACAATGGACGCAGTTGGTTTTTCTGCAGTAGTGGTAGCAGAGGTCCCAATGACTGATCCCTATGCTGGTAGGTATTTAGAGGCAGGACACAAAGACTCCTTTTTATTAACATGTACCATGGCTGAGGCAGTGTACCATCAAGTCAAGAGTTCTGGCAGTGGCTTCCTCACCCTCGGGAGGCAGCTGAGGAGGTATGGACCTGCAGTCAGGAGATAGAGCAGTAGCATACTGATGGCCCAGTTCTTGGTGGGCCAGTTCTGTGGTGTTCTAGGCATCATTCCTGGAATCTCAGCCTAGTGCCTGTTCCTCCAACCCTCTCAAGCATTGCATAAATTCCTTATTCCATGTGTTAAACTCCTTTCTTACTTAAACCAGCTTGAATAGTTTTAATAATTTGTGACTGGACCCATAGCAATTCAGCACTTTTATATGACATCTGTTAGTGTAGCTGCTGATGCCGATGCATTTCCTAGGAGACAGCAAGATCCTGAAAGGCATGTTTGTGGAATAGTCCCAAAGAAATATTACTGGGACAGAGACCATGTCAATTATTTTCTTATACTGTCTCCATCAAGGGATGTCTTGACCAAATAAGGGGATCTGCCCTATCAGTTCTGTCAGAAACCACCAAAATCATCCCAAATTAACATGCAGTTTAAGTAAAATTTATTTCTAAGCAAATATGGACTCAAGGCAAGTCTTCTAACCTTCCCTCAAGCCCTTCTGTGATGGTTAGGCTAATGTGTCAACTCAGCCAGGTAATTGTGCCCAGTTGTTTTGGTAATATAAGGACATTTATGGACTTTAGTCATCAGTGAGTTTACTGCATAGATGGCTGATTGCATCTACAATCAACCAGGGAGATTGCTGTCAGCAATGAGTAAGTTTTATCCAATCAGCTGAATGCCTTAAAAAGGGAAGTGATTTCATAATTCAGAGAGAATTTCCCAGCTTGTCTTTTGACAGCCAATGTCTCCCAGGAACTCATAAAGGACCTTCATTGGAGCCCCTGGTTTGCAGCCTGCCTGCAGATCTGGACTTGTGCATCCCCACGGTCACATGAGAGAATTTCTAAAAATTGCATACTATTTACAGATATCTCCTGTTGATTGTTTCCCTAGAGAACCCTGACTAATACACCTTCCAACTGCAACTAAATCTCCCTTCTACATGGAAATTCTGGGATTTCCTTGGCCAACTATGTACTTATTTCTTGCTAAGCTCTTAAAATTCAAAAATGAATAAGAAGAGAACTCCACCCTAAAACGTTTTTCAGACCAGTGTAGGGAGTGGAAAGATTCCTTAAGGATACTTGAATTTATAAAAACACAAGCAAATACCCACCAAATATTCCACTGCATGCAGTTTAAGTCATGAAAAAATGACTTCAATACCCATCACTATATGTTGGTGCTCTCTCTATTTCAACAGCTTTACTTCTGAAAAAGGTAGAAATATTCTTGGCTTCTTTGCTGCTCAACAATGGCACATAAAGAAGACAACAGGTATGGAGACTCATAGAACCTGGAATAGAGTAGTTGTTCAAGAAGTGTGGAGCTATTGCATAGGTCAGGTGGCTTGACCTTTGGGCCTGGGCCACTAAAACATTCCCACACATCTTTCTTGTAGTTTGTATCCAAAGATGATAATGAGTTCATCACAGCTCATCACTGGATGAAAGACTAGCATGACTTAAACTTGAAAAAAGTTGAAATTTAACACGGACCAATTGTATCTACCAGAGACCAGCTTGCATAGCATACACAGAGCAAATCTGACCCCTGGGTAGCAGAGGCATATCTGTGATACGGTTTAAGAGAGGAGACCAGAAATACCTCCCGACATCTCTGGCCTGGTCTGTAGCATTATTAATTCCAACATGAAAGCTTCATCTCTTAAAATCAAGGGTTTGCTTTTTCCAACTGAGATATAAGAAACCCTGGAAGTAAGCCACAGGTGATGCAAAACCACAGAATAAAGGTGGTACATCTTCCTTGAGAACATGTTTTACTTGAAGATTTGGAGAAAATATGTATATTAAACAGATAACATATTTCAGAGTAAAATTCAGTATTCACTTGCATTTTTAAATCTCTAATGAGGAATAATATACATACAGAAAAGTACATATATCATAAGGGTACAGTTTGATGACTTTTCACAAATTGTATACTTCCATGAAATCAAAGCCCAGAGCAACAAACAGAACATTACCAGATGCTACTTCACAAGGGTAATACTATCCCTACATTTAATCTTTTATAAATGGAATCATACAATATGTTTTGTGTCTGTATTCTTTTGTTCAACATTGTTTGTGAGATCCATCCATATTTGCAGTTGAAGGGCATTCATTCTTGTGGCCATATAGTATTCTACTGTGTGAATACACCACAATTTATCTATGCTATTGATTAATAGTCTCCAATTTGAGGTTATAATGAATAGTGTTGCTATGAATACTCTTGTACATGGGTTTTGGTGGAAATAAACACTCATTTGAGCCACTTATATAACCAAGAGTAAAATTGCAGGATAATATAATTGGCATATGTTCAGCTCCAGTAGCCCCTGTGAAACAGTTTTCCAAAGTAGTTGTAACAAGTTCCATTTATTTTTAAGATAAAAAAAGAGACCCCAAAAAAATTTCATCCTTAGATTGATGTCTTCACTATCCTTTGGAAGGTATCAGTTTATGCTCTTTGACTTGTTTCAAGATTTTGTACTGTGTGGTAGTTTGAGACTGTATGTACCCTAGAAAATCATGTTCTTAAAGCTGGTCCATTCTGTGGGTGTGAACGTATTGTGAATGAGAACTTTTGATTAGATTATTTCAGTAAGGTGTGGTCCAGGGTGGGTCTTAATCCTCTTACTGGAGTTCTTTATAAATTGCATGACTTCAGATGGAGAGAGAGAAAGCCAGGATAGCAGGAAGCTGAAAGTGATAAGATGCAGAGGAAAAGAGAGAGACCAGCAGACATCACCATGTGCCTTGCCATGTAATGGAAGAGTCCAGGACTGCCAACAGTCAGTCTTCAGGGAGAAAGCATTGCCTGATGGTTCCTTGATTTGGACAGTTTCATGGCCTCAGAACTGTAAGCTTGCAAGCAAATAAATCCCCATTTTAAAAGCCAACCCATTTCTGGTATAATGCATTCTGGAAGCCTAGCAGACTAGAACATACTGTGTGGCATCCATTTTTCATCAAGTACATCATAGTTACTGGAGCCAATTTTCACAATTTCTTCAAGAAATTATAAAAAGGAAAAACATTGCTACCTGTATTTATGATCTATTGCTGCGCAACAAATTACCACAAGTTTAGTGGCTTAAACAACACACATCTATTGTCTCTCAGACCGCACTCCAGGCACAGCTTAGCTGAATTCTCTATTTAGGGTCTCTCATTGGCTGCAATCAAGGTATTGGCCAGGACTAGGTTTCCATCAGGGGCTCCACTGGGGAAGGATCTGCTTCCAAACTACCTCAGATTGTTTGCAGAATTAATTTTCTTGTAGTTATGTTCCTGAGATTCCCAGCTTTTTTCTGGCTATTGGATGGTGGCTGCCCTCAGATCCTGGAGGCCACCCAAAGTTCTTAGAGATTCTTCCCCTCCCCCAAGCAATTCTTTGCCACGTAGGCTTCCACACATAACCCCTTACTTCATCAAACCAGTAAGGAGACTCTCTCTCTCCAGTCTGCTATGACAGAATTTTATATAACATAACATCCAATCACCTTTGCTATATTCTATTGGTTATAAGCAAGTCACAGGTCCTGCCCACATTGAGGGGGAGGGGACTACACAAAAGCACGGACACCAGAAGGTAGGTAATCACTGAGGGTTACCTTACATTATATCTGCCGCACTACTTACTGAGCTCCTGTTGAATTCTAAGCCCCATATAAGCACGTTATTCCCAGTAGCTCACATAATCCTCACAGATAAATATTTGTGGTTGTCAGGGTTCTTAGCTACAGACAACTAAGAACAGTTGTGGGTAATTTCAGTAAAGACATTGTTTATCAGAAAGCTATTGAATAGTTCACAGAATACACACAAAAGGCTAGAAAAGCCCAGCTTGGAGAATGGACAAAATCAACACTGACCAGACACTAGCCAAGGCTTACCCTAGGAAGGATCTTTTAAGATGCCTCTACTACTGCCCTGCTGCTGAACAACATACTCCCGCCCCTGCCTCCCTCCAAGAATGAAGTCTAAACCACTGCCATTCAAAGCCATTTCCAAAATATTTCTTACCAATCTGCAACAAGTACAGAAAGTGAAAATAAGCATTTAGAAATGTTATAGTACTTTGGTAGAGTAATTTTATCTCTTGAGAACCTAATAATACAAAATTGGTGTTTAGAGCTTTTATGACTTTTAAAGTTTATTATTCACTTTTCTAGTGATTCATTTTTATGGTATAAAAGTAGCAGTCTGCAGCATATTGGAAATTCTTAAAATTTAATCATCCTTCACCACAGAGTTTGCAAAGCCCTGATCTAAACTGTCATGGCTGGCATTAGTCAATTACTTCAGAGGTAAAGTCCAAGGCAGGAGGATCTGAATGATGATGGCACTTAGGTCTCAGGCCTGTGTGCCTGCTGCCATCATGGAGTGTGAGAACCTGTTGTTTTCTATGTCTGTACTAGAGCAGAGAGCTGCCCCTCACAGGAACCATTCAAAGATGGGCTCCCTAGCTGTAGGAAGGGGTGCAGATACATATCCACTAAATTTTATTGACCATTTTAAACCCCACATTATGGGTTCGCTTGTATCCCCCCAAAAGATATGCCCAAGTCCTAACCCTTGGTGCTATGGATATAACCTACTTGGAAATAAGGTCTTTGAAGATGTGACTAGTTTTGATGGGGCCGAAGTGGATTAAGGTGGGCCCTTAATCCAATATGACTGGTGTCTTTATAAGAAGGGAAGAGAGGACACAGACACAGGGTTAACACCATGTGATAATCAAAGCAGAGATTGATAGCTTCAACCAAGCAATGCCAAGACTTGCCAGCAAACCAAGAAGTTAGAAGAGGCAAGGAAGAATTCTCTCCTATGGGTTTCTGAAAGAGCATGGTCCTGCTGACACCTTGATTTCAGACTTCTAGCCTCCAGAACTATGAGACGATACATTTCTGTTGTTTTAAGCTACCTAGTTTGTGGTACTTTGTTAAAATAGACGTAGGAAACTAATACAGATGCAGATTCTGGTCGAAAAATATGATTACCACTTTCAGTATTGCCCTGCACAGAAGGCCTAGTGAAAATACAGCAGAACAAAATCCCAGTCACTAGCGCTTTACCATGAAGGTATTGAAGGGATAGCTGGTTTTCTAAGGGATAGTGCCAGATGGGGAATGCAAGGAATGAGGAAACCATGCACAGGAGGGAGAGGGGCAATGTAGAGCAGAGTTTGGGGAAGGCAGGCCTGAGGAAAGCAGGCAGGGCAGGCTCCAGCTTGTGGGCATTTGGCTGTGAGGTAGGTGTGTGGAAGGGGACAGAGGTGCACTCTGATTCCAGAAAGAGGGAAAGAACTAGAGAGGGGTAAGAATTGCCTCACCAAAACACTTCTCTACTTCATCCCATTGAAGGAGCCAGCCTCAGAAAATAGCCAGAGAAATGTTAGGCAATTAATTCAAATCTTAAATTCCAGGAGTTTGGTTTTCATATAGAAATAGAAAAGAAGAAAATCATGTTCATCAGAAGAGAAACTAGCCAAAGGATTATGTACCTGGATGTTTAAGGTTACTTCTTGACTGGATTGCATGTTTATTTCAGATTGGGTTTTTGATGGGATGTTTCTGGTGTGAAACTAAGTATCCCCCATGTGAAATATGGAACCCAGCCTTCCAGAAAAGCTCAGCACAGTTAGGTCTACAGCTTCACTTGCCTCCCAAACTGTCTCATGAACCTATTTCACCTTTAGCCAAGACTGAACTATGGGCCTATCCCTGGTTACTTTGAATCCTGCATTTGGCTCCATAACCACAACTTGGTTGGAAGAGTAAAGGAGCCTACCAGGCCTGTTTTGAAATCTGCCAGGCAGGCAAGCTCTGGCCTCAGTTCCTCCCCACATCTCAATAGTCCATGTAGCCACACATTCAAATCCCTGGGTCAGCCTCCCCTGGGAGGTGTATTAGTTTCCTGTGGTTGTTACAACAAATTACCACAAACTGGATGGCTTAAGGCAATAGAAATTTATTCTTTCACAGCTGTGGAGGCCAGAAGTTCAAAATCAGTATCACCAGGCTGAAATCAAAGTATCAGCAGGGCTGTGCTCCCTCCTGAGGATCTAGCAGAGAATCCATCCTTGCCTTTTCCAGCTCCTGGGGTTGCCAGTGTTCATTGTCTTCTGGCCACATCATTTCAATCTCTGCCTCCATCTTTACATGGCCGTGTGTGTGTGTGTGTGTGTGTGTGTGTGTGTGTGTGTGTCAAATCTCCCTCTGTCTCACTCTTATAAGGATTTATGGCCCACCTTAATCCAGGATGATCTCATCCCAAGATCATTAACTTAGTTGCATCTGCAATGACCCCCTTTTCCAAGTAAATTCATATTCATAGGTTACCAATTAGGGCCTGGATATATCTTTTTGGAGGCCATGATTCAACCCACTACAGGAGGGAAGAGATGGAATTTAAATTGAGATTAAAGTTGATGCTTTAAATTGAAGTGAGGTGTTTTCCGGGGGAGGTGTGGAAGAAAGGGGAGCTTTTATTTTTTCCAAATTTTTATTATGAAAATTTTTAAACAGAAAAGTTGAAATAATTGTACAGTGAACACCCAAATACCCATCGCCTAGATTCTATACTTAACATTTTGCTATGTTTGCTTTATCTCATATCTATTCTTCTACTAGCAATCCATCTTATTTTTTTTTTGATGCATTTCAAAGTAAGCTGCAGATATCAGTATACTTTACCCTTAAAATTTCACCATGCATACTAAATAGAACTGAATTTTGATAACCAAAAGTAACCAGAAAGTTTTGAAATCCACCCAAGGTATTACAGTATTAAGAGATGGGAAAGATATTGACTACAGCATGGTTGACAAACAGCTTACACCTACAACCCTCTGTGGAGAATTGTTCTGGATGATGGGAGTTGCATCTCCCAAGAGGCCTGTAAGGTTTCACTCACCCCCTCTCTCCAAGGGGCAGGCAGTGACTGATTGATACAAGGGTACAAAAGCTCAGCTTCCTCTCTTCCAGGCAGGGCAACTCTGTGGTGTGATTTAGGCTCTCTAGCCCCTTGTGCCTCAGACCAAGGCTCAGCTTGACCTGAGAATACATTCTTGCATAGCTCACTTCCCTTCTCTTGGCTGCTTCCCTCACTCCCGTACGGGTTTCTCTCAAGAGTGCACCCTTAATATATCCCATTCTAAGCCTCCTCTCAATTAGAGGCAGAATGGGCAACACCATCCCAGAATCCTCAGGATTGGGGAATGAATGATGGACTAGAGTAGACTTACTGTTATTCTACTACAGACTTATTGTTATTCTAGCAATGGAAGAACTGTTATCACTAATGTGGAGACGGTGGCCACCAGAGGTTCTGAGGGGAGGGAGAGGGAAAAATAGGTGTAATATGGGGACATTTTCAGGATATTGGAATTGTCCTGAATGACGTTGCAATGACAGACATAGGCCATTAGATATCTTGTCATAACTGACAAAATTGTGCAGGAGAAAGTGTAAACTACAATGTAAACTATAACCCATGCTTAGTGGCAATGCTCCAAAATGTGATCATCAATTTTAACAAATGTACCACACTAATGAAGGATGCTGTTAATGTGGGAAAGTGTGGGAGGGGTAGGGAGCAGGGCATATGGGAATCCCCTACATTTTTTATATAACATTTATGTAATCTAAGTATCTTTTAAAAATTTGTTCAAAAGTATGAAAAAAAGAAATGACATTTTATCTGAGACTTGATGGATGAGTAGGAGTGGACCAGGCAGAAAAATGTTCTTTCCCTAGGGGAAGAGTATTCTAGGCAAAGAGAACAGGATATTCAAAAACACTGGATTAAGAAGAACCTAACTGAAATCAGATCACAATGCTTGGAGCTTTGGCGCCTTAGGTTGTAAAAGCAAGCTAAAGAAATGGGCAGGGGCTAGAAGACACAGAGTCTTGAGAACAACATTGAGGATTTTGACATTCCCCCATTCATTAACAGGAAGCCATTGAAGGGTTTTAAGTAAAGGAATTGATCTGATCAGATTTGTGTTTTTAGAAGATCACTCTACTTATGTGGAAGATGGTGCTTTGGTTAGGGTAGAGTTTTGGCTAAGTGTATCATAAAAATGACTTAAATAAGATTAAAGTTTATTTCCCTCTCATATGAAAGTCTAAGTTGGAATTGCACATTGCTCTGAAAAGTCATTAGGTATCCAGCTCCATCTAGCTTGTTGTTCTTCCATCCTTACAGTATTGCCCTCACCAGCATTGCCCAATATGGTGCACTGCCAAAGCCAAATCTCAATCAACAGGAAGCACACGACCTGAAAAATCACTTCCACTCTCTTCCCATAAACCATAATTTAGTCCAATGGCCACACCCAGCTGCGAGGGAGACTAGAAGATAGTGTCTTTATTCTAGATGCCCATGTGCCAACTAAAATCTATTACCTTGGAAGAAGAGAAAAGCAGATATTGAAGAACAATTAACAGCTTTTTGGCCACAGATGAATTAGTGATGGTCAAGAGAGGAAACAAGATGACTAGGACAGAGGCAATTATGGAAGTCTAGGTAAGCTATCATGGTAAATTAATCTAGCATGGTGAAGTACAGATGGAAGAGATGAAGGAATTTAGGAAATGCAAAGGAGGTAGAATTAACAGGACTTACGTGAAATGGCTAAAGGAGAAGAAGGTGTTAAGAATAATGTCCAAGTTTCTAAAATGAACAACCAGGAAAAGGTGGTATCATTTATTGAGATGGGGAAACTGGATATCTGCAGATTTGTGTAGGACAATCATAAATTCAGTTTTGAGTTTCTTGTCAGATTTCCAAGTAGAAATATCCTCTAGGCCAAGGGTTGGGAAACTACAGACTGCAGGCCAAATCTGGTTCACTGCCTGGTTTTAAAAAAAAAAAAGTTTTTATCAGAACACAACCACACCCATTTGTTTGCATATTGCCTATGGCTGCCTTTGAACTACAACAGCTCATGGTTCACAAAGCAAAAAATATTTACTATCTGTCTCTTTACAGAAAAAGTTTTCCAAGTCCTGCTCTAAGTAGTTGTATAATCAAGTCTGAAGCTCTATTCAATGATCTTGGTTTGAGAGAAACATTTGGGAATGGGAAGATTGTCGTTCAAGGGCCACCTATAATGAAAGAAGTGGGCCAAGGATCAGGACTTGAGGTATTTCAACATTTAATGATAGGAAGGATCAAAGGATCCTACCACAAAAGACCAAGTAGCCAGAGAGTGGCGTACCTTAGAGAAGCCAAGTGAAAAAAAAGTGTTTCAACAAGAGGGAAGTAGTCAACAATGGCAAAATGAAAAATTAAAAGCTAAGTTACACTGCAGCCTTAATTTTTAGATTTAGCTAATGAATGATATATTAATTTTAACTCTGAAATCCCACTTTCATAACTTGTAGCACTGTAGCTGTATATTTGTTACCTATTACAGAGAATCTGTCTTTAGTCACAAAGTAAATTCCTGTTTTCCTTTCCCTTACCTGCACCTAGCAAGTTCCTGTTTTCCACCCCTTTCTCTTTGTCTGAAACTGGGATTTTCAAACAGAATAGGAACAAATAACCATGGTCACTGAATTATTAACTTTTAAAAGTAGCTAGAGACAAATATCTGAAACTAGTACTATGTTCTATTTTTATAACTGTGTAACCGTTAACTGGTAACCAACCCCCCATTTGTATTCCCTTATCTTACTATTCCTGGATTTTGTCAGTCCTTAACAGCCCTTAATGACCTGCTTTGTTTAACTTAGTCATGTTAATAAGGCTATTTACCACATTGGGAGTAATAAAGTAACAAACTTTGTTTAGTTTAGCTTTGTGTTATGTGGATTGAACTATTTACAACTTTATGTATTACCTAACTAGACTTCATCAGATCCTAATGGATGTTAATTAAGCAATTTAAGACCCAGTTTGTAACCTGTAACCCAATGCTTTTGCCAGCCAGCCTCTGGGGCCCTGAGCTTATACACTTCCAATTAAATCAATCAATATCCTCTGACTTCCTATCCCTACCCCTACCTCTCTTTGTCTGAAGTTAATAAATACCCTAGCCTTCTTTGTTCGAGGAGGCAGATTTGAGACTTTGTCTCCTAACCTCTGTCACCTTAATAAACTCTTTCTCTTGTATAATCAAAACTCAGTATAGATTCCAATTCTCTGTGCAGGGCAAAAGAACCAAGGGAAATTGTGAGTATCCCCTTCAAAAAGCTGATGAAAAAGTCAAGTAAGATTAAGACTTAAAAGTATCCATTGTTCTTAGCAACATGGCGGTAAGTGGTGACTTTAACAAGAGCAATTTCAGTAGAGTAGTGGAAGTTGTGAAGCCAGACTGGATTGGAATGAGGGGTGAATGTGAGATGAGAAAATAGTAGGAGGCAACATGTATAGGCAATTTTTCAAGAAATTTGACTGTGAACTGAAGAGGGCAGTGACTGGAGGGAGAGGGATGGAGTATAAGAAATACCTTAAGGTGAAAGAGACTAGAGCGTGTCTAAATGTGGATAGAAAAAAAGAAGTGTTTATCATTCAGGATACTAACAGGAAACATAATGCACACTCACTTGAATTAGGTAAATGAGAAGAGTTTAGTAAAGAGAACATTTGCAAAGATGTTGGCAGCTTGTAGGAAAACCAACAAAAGATATTGATAATCATAGGGCTAGCAACAGTGGGAAGAGCATTGTCCTTCAGCTTGAGAGGGCAAGGGGAGAGGGCAGTTACCATTACCCAGGGAGAGCAGCTATAGGAGAGGCTGCCTATTAGGTGCTATTGTCTTCAGTAGAGGAAGACAGCCAATTCAGGGAGGGCCAACAGGGAGGAGACAGGGGAATAAATACCTTGACTTCTCTTTGACCCCTACTTTTAATCTCCTAGTGGGGCCTCCCATTGGCCAAACCCCTCTTGAAGCCAGAGGACAGGAAGTCCACTGAAATACTCTATAAAGATCCACCTCCGTGGGCACACAGCAGAATGGGTAATGATAGGGAGTGGATCTGGAGCAAAGAAAGGCTGTTACACATAGAAAAAAGGGTCTTATAAACAAAACAAGTTTCTGAGAAAATGACAGGGGAAGAGATGCAGAGAACCGTGGAGGGGTTGTGCTTTCAATGGAAAAGAAACCCTTCCGCCATTGTAATAGGAGAGAAGGGGAAAGGTTTGGTGTGTTGCCAAGGAGCTTATAAATATGATGGTGGTAAGTTGATGGAATTCCAAACAGATGGCTTCTGATTTTTTCTGCAAAGGACAACTGTCATCTCTTGAAAGTAAAGGGGGTAGAGGAGAACAGATTTGAGAAGAGTGTTGAGATGCATGAAAAGTTATTGAAAACAGTTGGAGGACAAGCTAACCAGGAAGAAGTAGTCAATTGGCCAGGCATCTCCAAAATCTAAGGTTAGTTACCTTGAATTTAAAATGGACATACATCTGATTAGTTATCTGATTTTCTCCAGTTTCTCTTCAAATACAATTTTTAAAAATACTTCCAAGGGTCCTACAAGATAGGTATTGTGATTCATGTTTCACAAAGAACACTGAAGTTCAGAAATAGTGATTTACCAAAGTTTGCCCAGTTAAACAATGGTATTTTAACATTTTACCCAACTGCTTCACCTTGATGCTAGAATCACCTCATCCAGCAAACATTGGTATAGATGACTGCTGGTTATTTTCTTGACAAAGTGCCACAAGCAAGAAAAGTAAACATATAGAACTTCATAGTCAAAGGAGGACAGAAAAATAGCAAGAAACTATGTGACAAGGAATGGAAGACAAGCTGGGTTCTGGTTAAATACCAACCAGGTATACCCAGGGCAAGATCACTTTTTGGTCAACAGTGTTCTGGGTCATTCATTTGCTTGTATATAAAGCCCTTCACATGTATTATTGGTTGGTATTGTGCACACTGTAGTATGCACAGAAAGAAAGCTGATCAAAAGATCTCACAAAGTCTACTGCTTTTTATGTAGTTTATATTGCTTAGTTGTGTACACTAACCATAAAATTTCCAGAATAGAACAAACTAAAACATTTTGAAGTGAAATAATTAAGACAATATTCTTTTCTAAGTATTTATTTATTGGCCAGCAAATTGGATTAATTTCATTGGTAAAACTAAATGCTATATCCAAATTATTTTCAAAAATAAAATTCTTTTAAAAATTATGTTTTTCCATGTAAAAGAACTTTTCAAAATGATTTTCTAAAATTTAAATATACATACACAGAATAATTACTCTTAGTATATATTCATGCTCATTAATCAGTTCATTAGCTATATCTATTTCTAATACCATGCCACTGACATGTTTTCTGAAAATGTATGTGGCAGTTTGAAGCTTTTGTGGACTCCAGAAAATCATGTCCTTAGAATTAATCCATTCCTGTGCATGTAAACCTATTGTAGGTGGGACCTTTTGATTAAATCACTTCAGTTAAGGGCCTTTGATTAGATTGTGTGACCCAGGGTGGAACTTAATCCTCTTATTGGAGCCCTTTATAAATGGAGGAATAAAAAGCCTCAGATACAGAAGAAAACCAGAGACAGAGAGAAACCTCCAGAAGCTGAAATCAATGGAACCTGGGAAAGAGAAAAGCCACAGATGGACCAGCCCTAAGCTGAAAGCAATAAGCTCTGGAGGAGAGGGTAGAGACATGAGGATGCTGCTATGTGCCTGACCATCCACAGCTGCAGCTTGGGGAGAAAGCGTCTTCTGATGATGCCTTGATTTGGACATTTTCACAGCCTCAGAACTGTAAAGCTTGTAAGTTAATAAATTCTCATTGTAAAAGCCAACCCATTTCTGGGATATTGCTTTGGCAGCCTTTAGCAAACTAAGACAACGTATTTTTCTTTTTTTTTTTTTTTAAGATTTATTTTATTTATGTATTCCCCCCCGCCATTGTTTGTGCTCACTGTCTGCTCTCTGTGTCCATTCACTGTGTGCTCTCTGTCTGCTCATTTTCTCTTTAGGAGGCACCAGGAACCGAACCTGGGACCTCCCATGTGGGAGAGAGGCACTCAATCACTTGAGCCACCTCAGCTCCCTGCATTTTTGTTGTGTCTCTCATTGTCTTTCCTCTTTGTGTCTCCTTGTTGCGTCATCTTGTTGCATCAGCTCGCCGCACCTGCC
>JAQZBX010016292.1:0-36634 GCA_029593785.1 Cabassous unicinctus | reverse complement strand
GTTATCAAGGGGAAATAGGACTGCAACTACAGTGAAGGTAAAGAAGAGTTTGTCTGGAATTGAGGAGATCCTCTAGGAGTCTCTTAGTGCTACCATATCCTGTGATTGAAATCAATGTAAAACTGCAACAATTCAGGCAGGAATGGCCCAGAAACTTCAGGAATGAAAGTTTGGGTCACCCCACCAGGCAAGGAACCATGGCTCACTGAAGTGCTTCCTGAGGTAAAGGTAGTATGAAATGTGTACTGGAAGAAGATAGCTATCATTTCATGCTATGATGACATGACCAGTTACAGAAATGAAGACTATAATGGTTAGGAATATTTCTTGCTCATATTGTTATAAGTATATTTGCACATATTCATATAGCAAATATCTTTGTTGTCTTCCCTCTATTATCCCCTATTCATATGACATAAGTTGTATTGGCTTCATGTTGTAGTATTTAAGTTATAGTATAACAAGTATAAGAGTGAATATTGACTTCTGGGAATATGGTGGACTAGAAAGACACAGGACTCGCTTCTCTCCCAGAAAAATAGCTAAAGAAAGACAGAAATGGCCTGGAAAAAAATGTTCTAGGCTTTACTACACCAGGGGAAGGCTGTTTATTACCCAGAAGAGAAAAAGGCAAAGGAAAAAAATTGCAATGGCAAAATTGTAATTTAAAAGCTGCAATTGCAGCTGCTGGCATCATCATCCACTCTACATAAACTTTTGAATTCTTAGGGCTCTGTGCTGCTGGCTACACACAAAGTGGGCCATAGGGATCCTCTTCCTGGGAAATGGGAGAGAGAGGGACATAGCCCAAATCTGACTCAGATTTGACACAAAAATTTGGTCTTCTGTGTCCCATGAGTCCTTCCAGGATGAGTGGAGCCACATCATTGTTTGCTTTGGGAACCTGCACTAGACTAAAGAGATCTAACCCTCTCAATCCTCCTCTCTACTGACAAGGAATGGTTCTTGAGGATGTAGAGTGTAGTGGAAATGTCTCTTACCCTGGAAAAGGGAGCAGCCTACCAACAAAGTTTGGAGAAAAGTCCCTGAGAAAATTTGAATTATGCATCTCTTGGCCTCCAGACAGGATTACTTATCACATTGATTTTGTCCTGCTGCAGCAAACAGCACACACTCCAACCAGGGTTTGAACTGAGAGGGCTGCCAAAGAGTGCCATCTACTGGCAGATTAAGGAAGTGGATATGAGGAAATTAAAAGTAAATAAGCCTTTTTGCTGAGGACCAAGATGGCGTTGATCTAAGTGGGTACTCACGATCCAGATCTCCGGGGACGGCCGACTGTGGACACGGTCCTGCCCGAGGGTCTGTGCTGTGGACACACGGAGTGAGAAGCTTGGGTCATCTAGCAGCAGGCAGATCAATGGTGTGGAGTGATTGGTGGAGATTTGTGAGTTCTGAGCCTGCCTGTGGTGGTCAACACAGATGGCTGAGCCCTGCCCGCACAGAAAACGGCTGGCTGGAGACCCGGATCCTACATCCGCGACTCCCGCTGCCTGCTGGCATGTGGGAGCATACTCTGAGGGAGGGAGGGCTCTGACAGAAGGTGGAAAGGGGTTTAACTTCTGTGGATTTGGCTGCCTGGACCCCTTCATAGCTTTAGGGAACAGATAAGCTGGCTCAAAACAGTGCCAGGCTGAGGGGAGAGGCAAAACTGCTGAGCAAACTTGTTTTACCCAGCTGCCCACTGATACTAAGGCTTGGCCCAAGAGGGGCCGGAGTCAGCCAATTTTATCGCTCTGCACTGACAAGCATCAAGCTTCAGCACTCCTGGGGAGGTAAGGAAGTGAGTAGGGCTTGATTAGTTTACATGACCCTATTTAGGGACCCCTCGGTGAAGGGGGTGATCTAGCAGAGAACTCCTTTGGTCCTTTATACACCCCCCAAAAAAAAAGAAAAAAAAAAGACAGTCACTTTAAAAAATGAATTCCTGTTCTTAATTTAGTATACTACCAAAAATCTGTCTTAATACCTACAGATAGAACCCTGAAGGGTAATTGATAAACACAAGCAGGCTGAGAAAATCCACAAGTACACTAGAAGGAACACTTCCTCCTTAACTTTGTTTGACTGCTTGATGATGTGATTGTTTGGCTTTTCTCTGTTTATTTGTTGTCTCTTGCTTTTCTTTCCTCTTTCCTCCCCCTTCTTTTTTCTTTCATTTTTTAAAATTAGGTGCTGCTAACTTGTCTCTTCTTTGCTGTGCTTCTTCCTCAGTGATTTCCCATTCTCTGTCTTTACTGATATTGCATCACAAGCTGTCTCTTATCCTTCCCTCATCTCTTCCCGTTCTGCTTTCTGTTGTGGTTCTTAGACACCATGGTTTCTCATTAGCCCACAACTTAAGGGTGTCAACCTCTATTCTATCTCTTTTGTTTTCTTCATTTTTTAATTAATATTAGCCTTTTCCTTTTAGCCCTTTCTTTACTCTTTCTCTCATCATTTCTTATCATTCTAGCCTTCTAAATCATTATATATATATATATTCATCTATTTGGTTTCCCAGCCCATTGAAGGTACTCCACTTTTTTTCCTATTACTCTACACTGCATGCACAAGTTAAATATTCATTTCACTAAGTCTTATTTGGCCCCTCTACTAACTTTCATTACTATTACTATTATCCTTCTTCGGTTCTCACATCTTTCGATTCCTCTGGCACTAATCTTTTCACTTCAAGGTAACATAGAAAGAAGCAAGGAAACAAAATAAGAAGAAAAAGTGTCAAACAGAAAATTTAACACACACACAGAACGACCAACTAAATAAAGCTCTAGAGGAGAGAGAAGCTAATCAACTGAACAAACCCAGCAAGATAAAATAATGACTAGAGGGCAACAAAAAATTACAAACCACACTGAGAAACAAGAAGACATGGACCACTCCAATGAACAAACTAAAATCCAGGAATATATGCAGAACATCAAACAACTAATCAAAGATTCCCAAGCAAATATCATGAACCATCTTAATGAAGTGAAGGAAGAGATTAAGGATATGAAGAAGACACTGAGAGAACATACTGAAGAAATTGTACACATACACAAAAAGATAATGGATATGATGGTGATCAATGGCACAACCCAAGAAATAAAAAAGATGCTGGAGACACATAACAGCAAATTTGAACAGGCAGAAGAAAGAATTAGTGATGTGGAAGACAATACAGCTGAAATCAAACAGATAGTTGAACAGATAGACAAAAAATAGAAAAAATCCAGCAGGGACTCAGGGATTTAACTGACAACACAAAAAACACAAACATACACATCATGGGCATCCCAGAGGGAGAAAAGAAGGGAAAGGGAACAGAAGGAGTGTTGAAGGAAACAATGGCTGAAAACTTCCCAACCCTATTGAGAGAGATGGATATACAGACACAGGAAGCAAAGTGCACTCCAAACAATATAAATCCCAACAGGCCAACTCCAAGACATATACTTGTAAAAATGATCAATGCTCAAGACAAAGAGAAAATACTCAAGGCAGCAAGAGAAAAGAAAATCATCACATACAAGGGAAGCACAATAAGATTAAGTGCTGATTTCTCATCTGAAACCATGGAGGAAAGAAGACTGTGGTATGACATAGTCAAAGTACTAAAAGAAAAAAACTTCCAACCACGAATTCTCTATCCAGCAAAACTGGCATTCAAAAATGATGGAGAGTTCAAAATATTCACAGATAAACAGAAATTAAGAGAGTGTGTCAATAAGAAACCAGCACTTCAAGAAATACTAAAGGAAGTTCTACAAGTTGAAAGGAAAAATCAAGGGAGAGAGAGTTGGAGGAGAGTTTAAAAACATCTAAAAAAAAATGAAACAAAACAACATATGACATACATTAATCCAGAGAAAATATGGCTGAAGTAAGAAATTTGTTGCGAGTAATAACATTGAATGTTAATGGATTAAATTCACCACTCAAGAGACACAGATTGGCAGAATGGATAAAGAAACATGATCCATCTATATGCTGTCTAGCAGAAACCCACCTTTCACCCAGGGATTCAAGGACGCTGAAAGTAAATGGCTGGAAAACAATTTTATAAGCTAACAATAGCCAAAAAGGGCAGGAGTAGCTATTCTAATATCAGACAAAATAGACTTTAAATGCAAAACTATTGTAAGAGACAAAGATGGGCATTATATATTAGTAAAAGGGGAAATCGCTCAAGAAGAGAGAACAATCATAAACATTTACGCACCTAATCGGAGTGCCTCAAAATACGTGAGGCAAACTCTGGAAAAGCTAAATGGAGAAATAAATGCCTCTACAATTATAACAGGGGACTTTAATACACCATTATCACCATTAGACAGAACATCTAGATAGAGAATCAATAAAGAAACAAAGACTGTGAACAATACATTAGAAGACCTGAACCTAATAGACATATACAGAAGGCTACACCCAAATACAGCAGGATTTACATTCCTCTCATGTGCACATGGATCATACTCCAAGATAGACCACATGCTAGGCCACAGAACAACTCTCAATGAATTCAGAAGGATTGAGATAACACAAAGTAATTTCTCTGACCACAATGGAATGAAATTTGAAATCACTAAGGGCCAGAGAAACAGATTAGGCACAAAGATATGGAAGTTAAACAACACGCACTTAGACAAACATTGGGTCAAGGAGGAAATCTTAAAAGAAATCTGTAACTACCTTGAAATTAATGAAAATGACAACAAAACATATCAAACCCCATGGGATGCAGTGAAAGCTGTCCTGAGAGGGACGTTCATAGCAATAAACACATATATTAAAAAAGAATAAAGAGCTAAAATTGAAGACCTAACTGCACACTTGGAGTAACTGGAAAAACAACAACAAACTAAACCTAAAGGAAGTACAAAGAAGGAAATAACAAAGATTAGAGCAGAACTAAATGAAATAGAGAATAAAAAGCACTAGAAAAAATGAACAAAACCAAAAGCTGATTCTTTGAGAAGATCAATAAAATTGGCAAATCCTTAGCCAGATTAACAAAGAAAAAGAGAGAACAGATGGAAATACACAAAATAAGAAATGAGCAAGGGAATATCACTACTGACCCCACAGAATTAAAGAGTATCATAAGAGGATAGTTTGAAAAATTATATGCCAACATGAATGATAATTTAGAGGAAATGGACAGATTTCTAGAAACTCACAAACAGCCTACATTGATGAAAGAAGAAATTGATGAAATCAACAGTCCAATTACAAGTAAAGAGATAGACTCAGTCATCAAAAACACCCCAACTACGAAGAGCCCAGGACCAGATGACTTCACAACTGAATTCTACCAAACATTCCAGAAAGAGCTAACACCAATCTTGCTTAAGCTCTTCCAAAAAATAGAAGTAGAAGTAATACTGCCTAAGTCATCCTATGATGCAAATATTAATCTAATCCCAAAACCAAACAAAGATACCCCAAGAAAGGAAAATTACAGAGCAATTTCTCTAATAAACCTAGATGCTACAATCCTCAACAAAATACTTGCTAATCACATTCAACAACATAACAAAAGGATTATACACCATGACCAAGTGGTTTTCATGCTGGGTATGCAAGGATGGTTCAATGTAAGAAAATCAATCAATGTAATACACGACATAAACAGATTGACAGAAAAAAATCACATGATCATCTCTATAGATGTAGAAAAAGCATTCAACAAAATACAGCACTCTTTCCTGATAAAAACACTAAAAAAGAGGAATAGAAGGAAACGTTCTTTTGAATATGATAAAGGGTATATATGAAAAACCCAGAGCTAACATCATTCTCAATGTTGTAATCCTAAAAGCCTTCCCTCTGAAATCGGGAACAAGACAAGGATGCCCCACTATCACCACTCCTATTTAACATTGTCTTAGAAGTACTTACTAAATCACTGAGGCAAGAAAAAGATATAAAAGACATTCAAATTGGAAATGAAGCAAAAATTTCATTATTCTCAGATGACATGACACTATACATAGAAAGCCCTGAGAAATCTACAACAAAGCTTCTAGACCTTATAAAGGAGTTCAGTAATGTCGCAGGCTATAAGAAGCATTTCTGTACACCAATAATGAGCAACCTAAAGAGGAAATCAAGAATAAAATACCACTTACAATAGTAACTAAAAGAATCAAATACATAGAAATAAATTTAACTAAAGATGCAAAGGACTTATATACAGAAAACTACACAACACTGTTAAAGCAAATCAAAGAAGACTTAAATAAATGGAAGAATATTCCTGGTTCGTGCATAGGAAGACTAAACATAATCAAGATATCTATCCTACCCAAACTAATCTACAGGTTTAATGCAATCCCAATAAAAATCGACACTGTATTTTTTAGGGAACTGGAAAAACTAACTACAAAATATATTTGGAAAGGTAAGAGGCCCTAAATTGCCAAAGACATATTGAAAAAGAAAAATGAAGTTGGAGGTATCACATTACCTGACTTTAAAACATACTACAAAGCTACAGTGCTCAAAACTGCATGGTATTGGCACAAAGATAGACATACTGACCAATGGAACTGAATTGATAGTTCTGATATAGATCCGCCCATATGCAGTCATCTGATATTCAACAAGGCCACCAAGCCCAATCATTTGGGAGAGAATGGTCTCTTTAACAAGTGGTGCTTGGAGAACTGGATATCCATATCCAAAAGAATGAGAGAGGGATACCATCTCACACCTTATACAAAAACCAACTCAAATCGATCAAAGATTTAAATATAAGAGTCAAAACCATAAAGACCTTGGAAGATAATGTAGGGAAGCATCTACAGGACCTTCTAATAGGAAGCGGTTTCATGAACTTCACACCCAAAGAACAAGCAGCAAAGAAAAAATTGATAAATGGGATCTCCTCAAAATTAAAAACTTCTGCACCTCAAAGGTTATTATCAAGAAAATAAAAAGGCAGCCTACCCAATGGGAGAAAATATTTGGCAACCATATATCTGTTAGGAGCCTAATATCCTGCATATATAAAGAAATCCTATACCTCAAAAATAAAAATGAAACAACCCTTTTAAAAAATGGGCAAGTGACCTGAAAAGACACTTCTCCAAGGAAGAAATACAAATGGCTGAAAAGCACATGAATACATGCTTGACATCACTAGCTATTAGGGAATTGCAAATCAAAACTACATTGAGATACCATCTTATACCCACCAGAATGGCAACTATTAAAAAAACAGCAGAGTATAAGTGTTGGAGGGGATATGGAGGAATAAGAACCCTCATACTCTGCTTGTGGGATTGTGGAATGGTCCAGCCACCATGGAGGACAGTTTGGCGGTTCCTCAGAAAACTAACAATAGATCTTCCATATGATCCAGTGATTCCACTGCTGGGTATATATCCAGAAGAATTGAAAGAAAAGACACAAACAGATATATGCACCCCAATGTTCATAGCAGCATTGTTCACAATTGCCAAAAGTTGGAATCAGCACCGGTTCCCATCAACAGACGAATGGATAAACAAAATGTGGTACATACATATAATGGAATATTACTCAGCTATAAGAAGGAATAAAGTGCTAACCCATGGAATAACATGGATGAATCTTGAAGATCTTATGTTGAGTGAAGCAAGCCAGGCATTGAAGGATGAACAATACATGACCTCACTGATTTAAATTGAGGAAAGTGAGCAGTCTCTGAGAACTATTGTCTGAAAGATAGGTTAGCAAGAGAGAGAAAGAGTAGAGAAGGTTGTGAGCCATCACCCATATGGACATAATCCATGGTAAAGTGATAGATTATAGTTGCATATTGAAGGATTGGACAGGTGTGTAGTGATATTACTGGGTTTGGTGGTTCAGGGTTGACAGGTGGATAGTTTAGGAAGGACAGGTTAGTATACCCAGGATACTGGGTGGAGAAATGGGAGAGGGACTAGGTGAACATGGGATTTGTGGGTATGAGGGTGAAAGTGCAGGAGTGGGAATGCTTTTATGACAACATGACAAGGTAGTGTCACTGGTTTAGGGTGTACTTTCGGGGAGCATTCAAGATGGGGCACATCTGGAGTAGGCTTCTGGGGAGTGTGTGAGTGTTCATCCTCTCATAATGTGTTGTGTCAGAGAGTGGAGACCCACACGGTCAGTGGGAAGGAGATTGACCCCAATCTTTGGGAGGGCTGATTCACCCAGAAACAGACAGATGGGTGTCTCTTAGGAGCAGGGGTGGATCCTAACAGGGAAGGATAATCAGCATGACAAGACCTCTTGTTGCATGTAACTATGAATCTTGTCATCCAATGAGTCAAAACAGGGGGTTGTCATGTGCCCCAAGGGGATGGAGAGGAAGGAACAGAAAAGATCAAATGGGGTATTTAGTGGTCAGGGGAAATGTTTTTCATTACCTTACAGTAATGGACACAGGACATGGTAAATATCATCAAGAATTATTAAACTGTACCATCTAAATTATAACTATACTGTAAACCATTGACAATGTTTAGTAGTTAAGTTTCACTATCTGTATAAGTTATAACAATGTTACCACCCACATACAAAAAGGTTTTAATATGGGGTGAGGAAAGGGGGAGGAGGTTGGGTATATGAGAGTCTCTAGTATTCTGTGTGTGACTTTGCTGTGATCTAAAACTTCTTTGAAAATTAAATGAAAATTTGGTAGACACTGGAGAATGAGAGGGGGAAGGTGCCATGGTACAGACTGGACACCCAACAATGCAGTGATAAAAGGAGGAAAAAAAATAATTAAAAAAAATTTTTTTTCCCATTTTATGAATAACCAATCCTTTAATTATATATTATTTTTAGTGCTTTTTTTGCTTCCATGTATTTTATCTCTTGCATTTAAGCTTATCATTATTATTTCATTTTCCTATTAATTGTATTTGGTTATTATATGGGCTTCATCTTCAAGGAAGGTTTAGATGACAGAACGGTTACAATAGGGGCTGCAGAGGATCATTGGTGGGAGGTGTCTTGGATGGGGGACTCATGGGAAGAAGTTCATCTGAATATGTATGAAAGATATATAAAATTGTCCAAATGTCAAGGTGTGGGGTATGGTCAGAGTGGGTGGAGTATCATTCAATAAATGAGGGAATACTGAATTCCCAGCCTGGAGAGCTCTGAGACATTATCCAAAGGAGCAACAACAGCCCCCTGAGTGTAGGGGCAGTATCTGGCAAAGGAGGATGGTCCACTGATGGGTTCTTGCTATTGATGATTAGCCTTGTGAGTGTTTGCACTTGTAATTGAAACAGCCTACTGTTACAGGGTGCCAAAGGGTTGCCACACAAGAGCGTCCTTGTTGCTTAAATGTGGCCTCTCTCTAAGCCAAACTCAGCATATGAATGCATTACTTTCCCCCCAGCATGGGATATGACTCCCAGGGATGAGCATCCCTAGCAATGAAGGATTAACACCAAGTGCCAACTGGCAATATGACTGGAAAAAGACCTTGAATAAAAGGGGGAAAAGGTAAAGACAAATGGGTTCATGTGGCTAAGAGACTTCAAAGAGAATTGAGAGGTCATCCTGGAGGTAACACTTATGCACACCTCAGGAGGATCTCATAGAACACCAAAGTGGATATCACCCCAAACAGAGGGGCTCCTGAGGGCTCTGGAGACACCCAGATCCTATATTAGGGGGGATAGCTCCAGAGATTGATGCCTTATCAATGGGCTCTACTTTGGAATCTGCTTCTGAGAGTGAGTGTTGGACTCAAATAAGTCCTCCCTGCATATGATCCATCAGTCCCTTCTATTCAAACCTATAAGTGGTGCTGGAGTTTCTAGGTGTACTTCCAGAGACAGGAGCTTTCGCCTGCCCATGTGCCAGCTGTGCCTGGAATCTCGATGGAGCTGCAACTCCTACTCTACAGCTCAATGGGCTCACCCAAGTCACCTGGTGAGGATATGATGATGGACAATGGCCATCTCAGTGAAAGGAGAGAGTCTGCAGCTGCATGCAGGATAATACCATCCATCGTACCCATGGGATATAAACCCCCTCACACTTGGAGGTGGAGTGGACATCAGCATCCCAAACTCCTCAGGATTGGGGGAAGAGCTATGGACTAACTGGTATTCTGCTGCAGACATATTGTGATTCAAGTAATGGAAGAAATTACAACAGTGAGGTGGAGCCAGTGGCCACTGGACAATTTTGGGGCAGGGAAGGGAAAAGCAATTGTAACACAGGGGCTTTTTCAGGACTTGGAAATTATCCTGAGTGCCATTACAATGACAGATACAGGCCATTTTACATCAGCATATAACATGCAGAACTGTGTGGGAGAGAGTGTGGTCTACAATGTGAACTATGGTCCATGCTTAATGGCAAAGCCCCAGAATGCGTATATGCATTGCAGGTGATGTGCCACACTAATGAAAGATGTTTTTGTGGGATTTTATGGGAGGTGTGGGAGGTGGGGAACATGGGAATCCTTGTAATTTTTGTGTAACATTTATGTAATCTAATCATCTTTTAAAATATATATATATATTATATAATATATATATAAATTAATTAACTAATTAAATACATTTATTTAAAGGACCTGTCTGGTGAGGATTAGCATGGGGATTTTATCCTTAATGTCCTCTACTTGGACTCTAGGTGTCCATTTACCTATTGTTGAAATGGAACTAGAATTGCCCCTTGGAGAAGTTAAGGCAGTCATCCAGTTGCTCTCCTAGCCATCTCCTCATGAAGGCAATGAACTTTTGTTCATGCACCTTTTAGTTCATCTTACAAACTCTAACAGAACTCAACCTATGATCAAGGTGTGTGAATTGCCAGTAGTTTGCAACATGATATTTGTACTTTGCATAGTTGTCAAAGACAGACTCCAAATGCTTTCCTGACCAGTACTTATCAAAATCAAGAAATAGTGTTTATACAAGTTGGTCTGAAGAAAGGCAGCTTTGCATACCATGTTAATCCTTCAATAAATGGTAGAATTTTCCATCTCACCATCATCATCTGCTTTTTCTTCTTTATTGTTAAATTGTTTATATATTATGATAAATGTGCTGTAATCCATTTGTTCTCTAGTTCTGCTGGAACCTATGAAAATCCTTTTCTCCAAGCAGACCATTGGATTGCTCCCACAATGCAACACATTATTGTGGCCTTTTGTAGACCTGAATTTATGGAATGAGTAAGTAGTATAATTTGGAGGTTGAGAGCTTGGGGTTTGGAGATAAACATTCCTGATTTGACTCCAGCTCTAGTCTGTGTTCTTCCTCTTTCCCTCTGTGTGACCACTGGCATTTCTCCTGAAGGTTGTAAAGCTCAGCTTTCCCTCCCATCTGTAAAATAGGGTGAGTAGACTCCTGACCAGGCTTTAGAGACCATTAAGGAATGATTCATGTACAGCACTTAGCACAGTGCCTGACCAAATTTAAGTGTTTTATATATATTTTTAAATACCTATTTTGGGAAATGGATGTGGCTCAAGTGATTTGGCTTCTGCCTATGACATGGAAGGTCCCAGGATTAGTTCCCAGTGCCTCCTGGAAAAGGTGAGCTGCTGCAGTGGGCAGGCATGGCAAGCTGAAGAAACAAGATGACACAACAAAGAGACAAAAAGAAGAAAGACAATGAGAGACACAATAAACCAGGGACCTGAAGTTGCTCAGGTAACTGAGCACTTCTCTTCCACATGGGAGGTACCAGGTCCATTTCCTGGTGCCTCCTAAAGAGAAGACAAGCAGGCACAGAAAGCACACATCAAATGGACACAGAGAGCAGGCAGCGACCACAAACAATGAGGGGTATTATTTCTTAAATATATTTTTATGACAGAAGTTGTAAACTTACAAAACAATCATGTACCTCTGCAGAATTCCCAAACAACACCCCCCTATCAGCACACTACACCATGGTGGAACATTTGTTACAGATTATGAGATAATATCATCAGATTATTACCAGTTCCACAGCATACATTTGGCACACATTTTCCATACTCCTCCACACAGTACTTCTTTGGCATAGATGCAAGAATATTACATTATTACTGTTAATCACACTCCATAGGTCACTCCATTTGTACTTTTCCCATGCTTCTCCACATTTCCACCACCCTGCAATATTGTTGTACATCTGCTGTAGCTCACAAAGGACACTCTTGCATCTGTACCATCAACCATTATTCTCATCCACCTCTGGGTTTACTGTTCTATTCAATCCATAGATTATTCTCTAGCTTTCTGTCAATTGACATTTATATCCCTAGACTACCATTTTCAGCCACATCCCCATTTATAAACCAGCTGTTACTATAATTTGTTACCATCAACTCTGTACATTTCCATACTTTTACAGTAAAGTTAAAATTTTACATACAATAAATGTCATTAGTCCATCTCAGTCCTCCTCTTATCACCTTTAAGAATCCACCACCTACCACAAGGTCTTGAAGATATTTTCCTACATTTTCTTCTAGAAGTTTATGGTTCTTGTTTTTATATTTAGGTTTTTTATTCATTTTGAGTTAATTTTTGTATAGGATGTGAGATAGGGGTCCTCATTCCTTCTTTTGCTATGGATATCCAATTTTCTCAGCAGTTCTTGTTGAATGGACTGTTCTGCCCAAGCTGGATAGGTTTAAAAGGCTAGTCAAAAATCACTTGACCATAGATGTGAGGTTCTGTTTTCCAACCATCAACTTGGTTCCATTGGTCTCTCTTTATACCAGTACCATGCTGTTTTTACTACTGTAGCTATGTAATATTACTTAAAGTATAGAAATGAGTCTTCCAACTTTGCCTTTCCTTTTTAAGACATTTCTGGCTATAGAGGATCCCTTAGCCTTCCAAATAAATTTTATAATCCTATTTTCCATTTAATTAAAAAATGCTGATGGAATTTTTATCAGGTTTGCATTGAATCTGTATGTCAATTTGAGTAGAATTGACATCTTAATGATATTTAGTCTTTCAACCCATGAGCATGGAATATTCTTTCAATTATTTAGGTCTTTTTAAAATTTCTTTTAACAATGAGTTGTAGTTATCTGAATACAAGTGCTTTCATCATTGGTAAAGTTTATTCCTGAATATTTGGATTTTGTCTATCATATTTTATTTTCACCACTCTTTTGACACTTTCAGTTACTTTTATTGATATAATCTTCATTTCTAGACCCTCTTCCAGGCCTCTCTCTCCTGTCTTTCTATTCAGGCTGTAGAATACCCTATAGTATTTCCTGCAAAGCAGGTCTCTCGGTTACAAACTCTCTCAATTTTTGTTTATCTGTGAATATTCTTAACTCACCCTCATTTTTGAAAGATAATCTTGCTGAATATAAGATTCTTAGCTGGAAGGTTTTCTCTTGCAGTATTTTAAATATATCATACCACTGTCTTCTTGTTTCCATGGTTTCTGATGAGAGATTGACACTTAATCTTATTAGGTATCCCTTATATGTTATGCATTGTTTTTCTCCTGCTGCTCTCAGAATTCTCTCTTGGTCTTTGGCATTTGACATTCTGATTAGTATGTGTCTCAGAGTTGGTGTATTCAGATTTTTTCAGGTGGGAGTACATTTTTCTACTTGGACATGGATATCTATGTCCTTCAATAGGGTTGGGAAATTTTCTACCATTATTTCTTCAAATATTCCTTCTGCCCTTTTCCCTTCTCTTCTCCTTCTGGGACACCCATGACATGGATGTTTGCATGTCTCTTGCTGTCCTTTAGTTCCCTGAGACCTTGTTCAAGTTTTTCCAATATTTTCTTCACCTATTATTTTATATGTTCACCTTCAGAGGTCATTTCTTCAAGCTCAAAAATCCTTTCTTCTGCCTCCTCAAATCTGCTATTATAGGATTCCAGTGTATTTTTAATTTCATTTATTGCACCTTTCATTCCATAAGATCTGCTATTTTTCTATGTATGCTTTCAAATTCATCTTTGTGATTATCCAATGTCTTCTTAATATGCTTAATTTCTTTAGTCATCTCATTGAATTTATTAAGATTTGTTGAACATTTATGATTAGTTGTCTTAACTCCCTTATGTCATCTGGAGGCTTATCTTGTTCCTTTAACTGGGCCATATCTTCCTGTTTCTTCATGTGGATTGAAATTTTTTGTTGCTGTCTTGGCATCTGGCTTACTAGAGTATTTATTCTGGGTGCAGTTTTTCTCTTTAGTTTAGAGATTCCTGCCATTTCTCCCTTTTTGGTTGTGTAGTAGGAGTCAAGGATGTAGTTGGTGCTACAAGCTGTGCAGACTCAAGCTACTCTCATTGCTGCAAGGACCAATGAAGCTTCTACCAGCTTTCTCTTTTGCCATGGGTAGGGACAGAGCCACAGCTGTGTCTAGTAATCCAACTCATGCAGGCCTAGACTGTAGTTTCCCAGAGCGACTGATGAAGCTTCACATGCCTTTTTCCCCTGCCTGGGGCAGGGATGGAGCTGCAAATGTGGGCAGCAATCTATACAGTGCAGGTCCAAGTGACCACAGTTGCCCTGGTAGACTTCCAATTATTCAGTCTGTGTCAGCCAAATATACTTACAGTTAACTGGATAGGCTGGTGTAGGGCCTGTCAGCTTCCTGCCTGTAGAGGTGAGGCTGAAGCCTAGGCTAGGGCTGCAGGCCAATCTGGGTGAAAGAAACTAGTCTCTACCATCACTGTTATTTTCAGTGAGCCTGGCTTCCCCCCATGCTGGGGATGGAGTCAAAATGGCAGCTACCAGCCTCCTTCTGACTTGGAAAGACTAAAACTTTAGTTATTCTTAGGGTTATACTTTAGCCAGATGAATTTACTAATCAGTAGCTGAAATCCATGGCCAACTGTCTCTTCCTCCACTTTTTGGGGGAAATGGAGCTCCCAATTTCTGCCACAGAATAGCTCCTGGGGTGGCTTGTGCTGCCAAAGTAGGATGATCACCAGCCTCTGCAGCATGGCCTGTAATTTCCTGGAGAGCCTGGCACAGCTCTCCCCAGCTTTCTCCCTGCTTGATATGGGCCTGGGGCTTAGGCTGGAGCAGCAATCTGATCTAGATGGAAAAATGCCGGTCCCTACCAGCACTGTGATTTTCAGTCAGCCCTGCTTCCCCTCATTTCAAGCACAGAGTTAAGATGGCAGCAACCAGCCTCTTTTTGACTTTAAAAGGTTCAAACTTTAGCTGTTCTTAGGATTATACTTTAGCCCACCAAATTTACTAATCAGTTGCTGAAGTTGGTGACCAACCATCTCTGCCTCCCCCATTTTGGGAATTGGAGCTTTCAATTCCAGCCATGGAACAGCTCCTGAGGTGGCTTGTGCCTTCAGTGGAGGATGGGCACCAGCCTCCATGGTGTGGAGTGCTCTACTTATGAATCTTCTCTGCAGATGAGCAGTCTCTTCCTTCCATTCTTTCAAGGATGTTGCAGGATGCACTTCTGGTCTCTTACAGCCCTCAATAAGTGCTCTAGGTAGTGTGATCACCAACTATCCTGTAGCAAGAGCTGATTCTTGGAGCTCTTTACTTTGCCACCATCTTGTTCTTTCTCATCAGTTTTGAGGGATATTTAGTTGGCCTCCCAGCAATGTCATTAGCTCCTGATAGGAGTTTGAGCATCAGGGTCTCCAAGATTCTCTGTCTTTGGTGCTAACTTTGTGAGGCAAGAGATGCTTCTGGCTACAGGTATTTTGTGTTTCCAGGGCTCAGAAGTACCTCTTAAAGTTTTTTATTGCTTACTGCAGATCCTTGTTCCATTTGTCAAGTAGTCTCCAAGTCAGGCAGGTGTTTAGGGACTGCTCCTGGATGAATCCTGCCTAATTCTATACAGAGTTACCTACCAGATACTTTAAATCTGCTGTTTCCTGAGGTCAAAAATGTTATTGGTATTATTTCTCAAGAGTCCAATTTATAGCTAATTTTGATCTCAAAAAGACAGCATAATGTAGTGATTAAATCCATGGACTCTGAAGTCAGAAATGCTAGGTTTTAATCCCAGCTATTCCTTTTACCTCTGTCTATCTCAGATTCTTCATCTGAAAAAAATACAGTAACTACCCAACTGAGCTGTTGAGAAGATCTATGTATGTGTTTCCATAATGCTTAGAATAGAGCCTGGCAGAAAGTAAGTGATGCTTCTGAGTTAGCTTTTATTATTCTTTATTCATTTGAATGAAAAGGCATATTATATGAGTTTATTCACTTGTCAAATTCAGAAACTATTAAGAAGCATATATTTTTCAGTCTGGGAAAAAAGAAAGTAATGGTATGTGGAAGCATGAAAGGTTGTTCAAAGAGTCAGAGAAGCTGCTTGGCACCTGGTTTCAAAGAAAATCTGTCAGACTGAGCATTGAGTGAAGGAGCCAAAAGACTGCCACACCAGGAGAGGGAGAAGCCCATACCTGACCCTTCCAGGCACAACCAATCCAGCAGCACCAGTCAACCATGCAATACTCCTCTTCTGGAGAAGAGCAGCTGTACCCAGGCCTTCATGTAGAAGGGCAGGGAAAGCCAAAGTGCACCAGAGTCAGGATCTGAAAGGACTTCTGCTACAGCCACATAGTCCTAGGCCCTGTCCCACCTGCACCAGCAACTTCCCAATGGCCTTGGTGCAGTCCAGCAAGGCTTCAGGGCTAGGCCTGAATGAGAGTCACTGGGATGGACACCAGCCCAGCGCAGGACCCCAGGTTGGCCCTTTGCCTCACCATCTACATATGTAGGCTGCATTGGGGATGGAGACCTTGATGGAAGCAACTCTCCCAAGCTGTTTTCCAAGAGAAACTCCATCCACATGGGCAACACCAAGTGATCATCAAGCAGTAGAATTTTCCCTAGTGGGGTAAGGCCAGCCTCCAATTTTTTAAAACATCCAGAGTCAACAAGTGGCCATGAAGTAATTCATTACATTTATCTGCATTAATGCATGCTGGCACTGTGCCAGCAGGAAGCAAGACAAATAGGAGAAGAAAAAAACCAAGCAGAGATTTTCTGGATCTCAAGGAGGCCCTGCTGCACTCAAGGAACTTGAAAAGGAGGATGAAAATCATGAGCTCTTAGAGCCCCAAGAGATGTGGGAGATGTGAGAGGTGCTCAATGCACTTGGCTGTGAGTGGGGCCTGGCCAAGTGTTACAGGCTACTGTGCATGTGACATTCGAGGGTGTCCACTGGGTGCAATTAAAAGGGATATCTGGGAACTCCAGGGCCTTTATAACTATTGCTACTGAACTAAGAAAGGAGCTTCAGCTTTAAAGAGCTCCTAGGTGCTAACTGGGAGAATAGAAGATGGGCCCACAAGCCCTCACTGCCAGGTGGCCACTCTGCCCACCACCTTTGTGGAACTCCAGAGAGTGCACTGCCCTATTTCCCCTGAGGCCCTGCTCCCTTGTCTTCCCATTCTCCAGGCCTGCTGGTGAGTACTAGGGGCCATTAAATTGACTCTCTTATGTCTTGTGGAAACCTGTTAAAGCAGAAGCTCCTTTGTGATTTTGGTGATAATGGTTTTGAGTATACAGAGGTGCTGGGATCCTCCTCAGTGGATACACACTGAGAACATGCTATGACATCTGCATATCTCCACCCTTCCCTGAACAATATCCTCCAGTCTGGCATGACACATCACAGCACCATGTATAGGTTGTTCAGGGCCCAATCATGGCTGTTGGCATTCAGTGCCTGCTGATATCCTGTATCATCTCTTCGGTCTCCATGGAGCTCATGAATTTCATCCTCCATCAAAAGTTTTGTGAGTATACCTTGGCTTCTGAGGATTAAGTATCTCCCTTAGATATTCACTCTGAGGTTAATTGAAGTTCCTTCTAGCAAACTTAACATACACATATCTGAATATGACCTTGAAGAAATTCCCATTGGCTCCCTGTTTGTCCCAGCTATTGCTAGAGCAAGAAGCTGGGGCCCCCTATAGGGATAATATTCCTGGTCTCCTACCTGTGGGAGATGCCTTATGTGCACAGAGCTCTCCTTGAATTCAGGCTCAAAAATGATTCTTTTTAGGGTTCCATCCCTTCTGCTGATATTGTGGGTAAAGGGGAAGTCACAAGGCCTTGATGCAGGATTTGCTAGTCCACAGTCTCTCCCATTGTGTCTCTGTGGAGCCCAGTCCAGAGAGCATGATGGGCTGTGGTGAGCTGTGCTGTGAGCAGTCTTTGGCACCTGGTGCTGGTGAGTGTGTCTGTTGCAAAACAGACTGGATCAATGTGATATGGGCTACTGCCTGAAGGCTAAGAGCCCTGTAATTCAAACTTTCTCAGAGACATTTCTCCAACCTTTGCTGTCAACTTTCTCCCTTTTCCTGTGTAAGAAATAACTCAATTCCCCTCTGCATCTTCAACAATCAATCCCAGTTAGTAGAGAGGGAAATTGAGAGGGTCAGATCTCCTTAGTTCAGTATCTCTTTAGTCTTCAGTTGGCTCCCAAGGTAAACAGTGGCATGGTGCCATCCAGCCAGGAAGGGCTCCTGGATACAGCAGACCAAATTTGTGGGTCAATAACTGAGTCAGGCTTTTGCTGTGACCCTCTCTCTCCCCTTTCCTGGAGAAGTGGGCCTCTGGGGCCTCCTTTGTAGTAATGGCCCAAGTACTGAGAATTCAAAGTGTCTTTATTGTGTGGGAGGGTGCAGGTAATAGCAGCAGCAGCTTTTAACTAACAGTTTTGCCATTGTGACTCTTTCTTTTGTCCCTCTTTCTTCTGGGTGGTGTCCAGCCTTCCCCTGGTGTCCTAAAACCTAGATTTTTTCCCATTCCCTTTCTGCTTCTCCTCTAGCTATTGTTCTGGGTGAGAAGAGAGTCTCGTGTCTTTCTAGCCCACCATCTTCCCAGAAGTCCTCCTGTATTTCATCTTCTTGAAAATGTCTATTGAAGGCATTTGCCCATTTTTGAATTGGGTTGTTTATTTTCTTATCTTTGAATCGTAGCATATCTTTATATATGATGGGTATGTCATCCTTATCCCATATGTGGTTTTCAAATATTTCCTTCCATTGAGTGGGCTACCTTTCACCTTCCTCAAAAATCCCTTTGAAGCACAAACATTGAATTTTGAGGAGGTCCCATTTATATAATTATTCTTTCATTGCTTGTGCTTTGGGTGTAAGGTTTAAGAAACCACATCCTACAATGAGTTCTTGAAAATTCTTTCCTCCATTTTCTTCTAGGAGTTTTATGAACCTGCCTTTTTTTATTTAGGTCTTTGATCCATTTTGAGTTTATTTTCATATAAGGTGTGAGATAGGGTCCTCTCTCATTCTTTTGGATATGGATATCCAGTTCTCCCAGCACCATTTGTTGTAAAGACTGCTCTGTCCCAGCTGGGTGGACATGGTAGCCTTGTCAAAAATCAATTGACCATAGAGGTGAGGGTGTATTTTTGAATTCTCAATATGATTCCATTTATCAATATGTCTTTTAATCTTTTACAAGTGGATATCCTGTTTTCCCAGCACCATTTGTTAAAGAGACCTTCTTCCTCAGTTAATGTACTTAACATCCTTGTCAAAATGCATTTGGGCATAGATATGTGCCCTACATATTTGAACTAAATTGTATTTTATTAGCCTGTATGCCTATCTTTATGTGAGTATTGTGCTGTTTTGATTACTGTCACTTTGTAGTAAGTTTAGAAATCAGGAAGCTCCAACTCTGCTTTTCTTTTGTAACAATTATTTGACAACTGAGGGTTTGTTGCAATTCCATATGATCATAAGGGTCAGCTTTTTCATTTCTTCAGAAAAGTCTGCAGGGATGTTCACAAGTATTGCTTTGATTGTTTTATGTTGTATTGGCATCTTAATATTAAATGCTCCTATCAATGAGCAAGCAATGTCTTTTCATTTACCAGGGTTCTCTTTAATTTCCTTGAGCAGAGTTTTATAGTACAAATCCTTCACCTCCTTTGGTAAATTTATTCCTAGCTGTTTTTTTCTTCTATGAGCTATTGTGGAATTTAAAAAGAAATTCCTTTATGGACTTCTTATTGCTGGAGTATAAAGTCACAGCTGATTTTTGTATATTTATCTTGTAGCCTGTAACTTTGCTGAATTTGTTAATTAGTTCTAATAGTTTTCTTGTGTGTTGTTTGGAATTTTCTATAGGAAGGATCATGTCACCTGTGTTATTTACTTCTTCACAGCAGCATTGCTCTTTATGAAAACCTGTGGGCCTAAATGCAAATTGTAATACTTAAAATTTATTTTTAAAATATCACAAACCATCAATTCAATTAGATATTATTTAGGTTGCATACACTGTAAAACTGCACTAAACACCCTCTGGCCATTGATAAGATACAAATCTGCCTTTGTAAAGCTCCAAGTCACTTTGGAAGCTTCCAGCTTTCCTGCCCAGAGGCTCCCCATTATGCTGAGTCTATGGCTTTTTCTAGATCTTTTCCTCAGGAATTTGGCTATTTTCCCTTGATCCTAGTTTTCCTCTTGTGACTCCTTGGGTCCCTAACATGTGAATATCTTCTCCTGCTGTGTGGCTCCTCCCACCTGTCAAAGAATTTCACTGAGGGTTCCTGTTTTGTTGCTACCTAGTCCCCAAATCTTTCCTTATCAACTCCTAAAATCTAGGCTTGAACTCATTGTATCAAGTCCTAAGCATTCCAGGGCCTGGCACCTTAGCTGTTTTTTGTTTGTTTGTTTGTTTGTTTATTTGTTTTGAACATGTAAGATACTCACTCCATCCCTTTCATAAATTTGTCTTTAGCTGTAAGTGTCAGAGTGAGTTTCTTTTGGCTTATACCAAAATAGCAACACAACCCACACATTGTATGAAGACTATCAATGTTTAAGAATTAAATTTCAGATGCTCTTTCATAGGTTTTAGCAAATATTTCACCACAAAGCAAGATGTTGGTGGTGAAGTATGTGTGAACCTTATATGATGATATGCATGTTTCTTTTTTAAGATCACAACATTTACTATTTATTTATTGTTTATATATGTTCATGTATAAAAGATATACTTCAATTAAATATTTAAATAGAGAAAATTAATTAAATTTCAGTAAAATATTCTGAAGCCTTCTGTAAATGGAGGACTGTTAACTAATGGCTAAAAGTCCTTCACACTTCTGTGACAGCCACTAGATGCTAAATGGAATCTTTCAATAGTGAAAAATTTTGCAAAGAGTGGTCCCTAAGCTCTGTCCTAATCAAGGAAGAGACTGATCCCTGAGTACTTAAGACCTGTTCCTTAGCAACCTGTATTTATTCAGTGAAAATATGGGGAATTTTCCACGATGTGTCTGGGAGGGAGACCAGAGGTCTCTCATTCCTACCCAACTTTCTCCATCACTTACCTCATCTGGGAAGGACCCAACAGAGCAGGCAGAACCAAAGAGTAGAGTGCTCTGTGGTTCTTACTGAGCCAGAGCGTGTCTGAAAAGGGCATTCTCAAACCCCGATGCAAGTTTTCATTCATGACCACCATGCCTTCCTGCTTTGACATTAGACAGACAGAGAGACAAGCATGAAGGGAAAGGAGAAGATAGGAAAAGAAAAACCTTAGAGAGAGATGGTCAGAGAGAGATGGGGAGATAAAGACTCAAGGTATATACAATGAACTGGAGTTAAAACTTGGGATCCACAGACAGATACACACAATGAAGCCAACAGAGGGAAAGAAAGAATCCCTGGTTTCAAATACATCAGCTATTCCACTTTGATCTTTGAAGAAAATCTTCAGTCCTCACCATGACCTCTAGCCACACTTCACCTGCCAATGCTCTCTCTAGTCACATGTTAAGAATATGCTCTCATCTTCATTGACCTTCTCTTGGTTTTCAGCCAGTGGGGAGCACTTCATGGCTTCAGAGTACTTGAACATACACGTTCCTCTTCTCAGAACACCCTACTCCTTGTTACATGGCTTCAGCAGAGAAGACCAATCTCATTCTCAGCCTTGTTCCTCCCTAGGTAACTGGATTTTAATGTTATGTGTTTGTTCTTTCCTTTTCCCCTGACTTCTTTCAATATTTATTCATTGTAATTACCTTGCCTAAGGTTCTCTGAGCATCCTGGATCTTTCAGTGTTATCTGGCATTATTTTTTTTTACAGTACTCAGGCATTACTGCACCATATATTTCCTCTGCTTATCGCTTTCTATTCTTTCAATTATTTCTACTACACTTATGCCACACCTTTTGTAATTTTCCCACATTTCTTGGATATTGTGTACTATTGTTTTTCATGCTTTTTTTCACTCTATGTTTTGTTTGTGAAGTTTCTACTGGTATGTTTCCAGCACACTGGTATGTCCTCACTGGTTCCTGTCTACCAATGATCTAATTAAATGCATTCCTCATGGGGCTCTTGATTTCCTCCCCTTATATTATGAAGATGTACCTCACTTGCCTCACCCCAATCCAGCACTGGTTCAAAAGCTCCACCTCATACTATCATAGGAATTAACAAAAAGGCTGCCCCTCCCCAGTTTCCATCATAGGTTTTAAAATCAGGAATAGGCCAAAGGTACTCACTTGAGTCTAATGATATGCACTATTTTATTTTTTATGGAAACTTTTTAAATTACATACTTAAAACCAAAATTTTAGAAAGATGGTCTAATATAACAACTAATTTATTCTATATTTTAAATGTCAAGGGATTCTCAAATAGTTTCAGACTTTTTCAACATGAATGATCATTTAAAACTATCTCACTGTTTTGTTCAGTTTGTCCCAAGAATTAATAACATGATTATAATTACATTTGTTTCTAGGATGAGGAGAAGAAGGTAGGTGCATAGAATTGTTAAAACAAAGCAATTTGTAGGTTCAAAATGCAATAGTCACCTCTGAAAAAAGGAAATAAATGAAACCCTACCCAACTAAGGGCTTGGCCATTGGAGGGAGATGCAAAATTAATTCATATTGCCTTTTTTATTGTTCATGCACCTCCAAAGTACTTTAAAAGTCTTGTAACTTTGTTCTCTACTTAAAAAGAAGGGGGGAATAATATGTGTTTTCCTTCTAGTTCTTCCCAATAACTGGAGTTTTCAGTTGTAAGCACATTAAGTATGAGTCTGTCTTCTAAACTAGAGAAAGACTGGCTTATTCAAAGCCTGAGTGAAAGTCAGGTCTCTGAGGCAGTCCATCAGGGCCATCTTTCATAAGATTGTCAGACACTACAAGAAAAGCTTGAGCTTCATGGCTAAAGTGCAATAGTGGCTTTAAAGCAACAGTTTTCACAGTCAGCTACAGCATCACACATTGCCACATTAGTCTGATCTTTAGGAACCTGCAAAGAGTAAAGACTTTAATAATAACAACACCAAAATTTACCACAATTACTGGTGAGATTGTTTTGGACGACATGTAGAATTAAGATTTCCTTACCTAATATACACCTCATTGGCTTGGAGAGTTCTCTGTAAAAGAATTCACCTCAAAACTATGCAAATATGGCAAAAAGTTTCATTAAAATAGTTCATAATTCAGTATGCATTTTCAAATCTTTGTACAGTTATAAGATGATAGTTCTAAGAAATGAATATTGTACTTTAAAGACCCATTGTAAAAATATCAAGGAAATAGTCTCAACTAACACCAAATTTTTATTCACATCCCTTGAAGTGCTAAATTGGCAGAAGCAAGGAACTTTCTTATCCCTTGTAAAGAATTTTAATACTCACCCTCCTAGTAGATTCCTTTGTCCACTAGAGAGGACCTTATTCTTTCATGAAAACCATTATGTATTCTAAAAAAACCTTTGCAATATTTAAAGAATATTATAATGTGTCTGTCTTTGACTCATAAGAAACTTCATTTCTATTCTAAATCCATATCACACTGATGCTTTTTTTATTGGAATACACTTGAACAATTAAATAATAAGTGCCTGGATGCTCATTTAAAGACAAAACATCACCCTTACCCAGTTCAGATAAGTCCTAAGTATCATTGTCTACCACATTAAGTGGTGCTAAACTGAAGTACAAGTAAGCTTAATTTTTAAGGAACTATCGAAGTTCTGTTTTTATTATAGATGAGTCAGCACAACTGTTGAAACTCATTTTTTTACTTGGTACTAATTCTTTCACTAAGAAAACTGCACATAATAAAAATGAGTCTTATGTTGCAAGATGCAGTGACCTTTTAGCTATGGACTTTGAATAGTTTTTCAGAACAAAGTGACAATGATCTCCACCTAAAATTATGCGTGGGGAACTAAATGCTAAGTATCTATAGCCATTTTAAGTTCTTTGGTGTCAGTTTCTTAAAAGATTAACATGCTTTAAAACAAAACCTTTATAAGAATATCAGATTTAGGGAATTATCTTTGTGAATAACTTCAAATGTCTACGGCTTCAACTGTCTGCCCTATTGCTGTGGTAGGTGGTCAAGATTCAACAAAACAAAAATCACTTGGAAATTCCCCAAGAAGAACATTGCATAATCAGTTCTTTATGATTATTTAACATTAAATAATTTTAGCATTGCTTTTTTAAAATTATTATTTTATTTTTAAAAATGTTTTAGATTACATAAATGCTAAATAAAAAATATAAGGCATTCCCATATGCCCCACTCCCTCCCCATCCCACACTTTCCCATAATAACAACATCCTTCATTAGTGTAGTACATTTGTTACAATTGGTGAACCCATTTTGAAGCATTGCTACAAACCATGGACTACAGTTTACATAACAGTTTACACTTTGTCCCACACAATTTTGTAAGTTATATCCAAATATACAATGGCCTGTATGTGTCACTGCAATGTCAGGCAGAACAAATCCAATGTCCCCAAAATGCCCCCATAGTACACCTATTCTTTCCTCTCTCATCCCTCTGAACCTCAGGGAGCCACTGCCTGTACATCAATGATAAGAGTTCTTCCACTGCTAGAATAATAAGTCTATAGTAGAATAATAATGAGTCTACTTTATTTCATTTTTACTTCCCCAAACTTGAGAATTTTAGGACTGTGATGCCCTCTCTGGTTCTAATTGAGAGGTGGCTTAGATCCCATGGGGCAGATGGATGAAACTATCTTTCTTGCAGTTGCAGACACTCTCTGTTCCTTGGGATGGGTGTTGTCCATCATCATTTTCTTCTTAGTTTTCCTGGGTCAGTCCAATGAACTGGAGAGTAGGTGTTGCAACTCTGCTGAAATTCAGGGCTCTACTGGCACATGGATGGACCAAAGATTTAAATCTCTGGGACATATAATTTTCAAGTATAGTGGTAATTTATGGTTTCAAATAAAAAGTGCAGAAAAGCCTCATGTAGAGAAGGTATAAATGAGCCTGACTCAGTTACAGTGGAACAGTTGGTTTCTTAAACCTGCGTCTGGTTTTCTTTGTTTGTTTTTTCTTTCATTAGTACTTTTTAAGAGAGGATGTCCAAGCAACACTTTTTTTTCTTTAAGCTCTTCCTGAGTTGCATCTCATACTCTGTCATCCATGGGTTATCTGAGGAAGAGATTGAACCTTTATGCTTTTCTCCCCATTCCCGGACTGAGCATATTGCCTTTGAGCAGACAGTTTCCTTTTCTCCACCTGTCTTCTGCTCTTGGCTGTAATGCCGGCTCAGGAATCTCATGCACAGAGACAGAAGCACAGACATTGTCAGTTTTCTGTCTTCCTGTAGCTGTTTTTCTCCCCAGCCATAGAGTAATGGATACTTGTTTTCTTTTATTTTAATTGATGAACTTTGAGGACTTTTGACTGCTTTCCTCTGGGAAATAAGGCACTTCAATGTTGTCAAGGTTCAGTACTCTTGAGTGATTTATCAGCTTCTTTTGTTATAATTTTTTTAAAGGTTTTTCTTCTACTTTCACTGACAATACTGGGGAGCCTGCTGTTCCTGAGACCTGGCCCTGGTCCCCCTAGGACTCCAGCTCCCGTACCATGCTGCAGACTTTCCTGGCCCTCCAGCACCACAGGCCTGAGTGGAGAGGGCAACAGGGGTGATGCCAGAGTGGCCTGGGGGACAGGGCACAGGGAGCCCCCAGTGCCCGCCAATGATGGGAACCATGAGTCCTCCAAGGCACGGTCAGGGCCCCAGTCTCTCCAGAACCAGGGCTTGGGCGCTGCTCCAGCAAGCAGTAGAGCAGCAGCTCGCAGTCGCAGGGTGCATATTGGTCCCAGCACGGCTCCGTGTAGCACTTCATGTACTAGTTTTCCACCTTGCTCCGGGGGCCATGGCACCCCCCTGCCCCATCCGGGCGGGCTTTGTTCGCCTCTGCTTAAATGACCTGAGACAGGAAACAGAGGCCAGCCACCAAGCCCCTCCCCTCCACTATTTTATTTTATTTTGTTATTTTATTATATTATATTTATTTTAATTTACATTTTATTTTATTATTTTACTTTATTTCATTTTTTTGTTTTTTATTATTTTATTTTTTATTTTTTTAAAGAAATCCATTTCATTGATACATATTAATAAAGCATAAATCCAGCCAAATTATACAATCACTGGTATTTGGTATAGTCACATATTTGTGCATTTATCACTTCAATCATTCTTAGAGCACTCTCATTATTCCAATAATAATAATAAATAAAAACAAACAAAATGCATCTGTCAATCTCTCTATGCTTCCCCTGCCGTTCATAGCTGCTATTCTTTTTCCTTCTCTCTAGTATATTTATATTTATACTTTGTGTAAACTGTCTTATATATGCACTATCACCCACATTTGTGTTTTACATGAGGTTTTACTATCTTATACAGTCCCATGGTATAGTTTTTAGCTTTCCTTCTAGTAATATATATGACCTTAGACTTTCGCTTTCAACCACTGTCATACTTACGTAATAGCTCTGCTACTTACAAGCAACATATGTTATCACTATTTCTATTCATTTCCAATGATTTACATACAATCTTTTACAACTCATCACAGATTAAACCTCAGCTTTCCATTCTCTACATTTCTTCTATTTTCTGGTGACCTATATTCTAATTAATTCCATGAGTTTATACGATATATTTAGTTCATAATAGCAGAATCATACAGTATTTGTCCTTTTGTGTCTGGCTTGCTTCACTCAACATAATGTTCTCCAGGTTCATCCATGTTGTCATATGCTTCATGACTTCATTTCTTCTTACCACTGCATAATATTCGGTCATGGGTATACAACCACAATTCGTTTATCCATTCATCAGCTGACAGACACCTGGGTTGTTTCCAAACTTTTGGCATTTGTGAATAACGTTGCTATGAATATTGGTGTGCATATTTCTGTTTGTTCCTCTGCTCTCAGTTTTGGGTATATACCTAGTAAAGATATTGCCACGGTCCATGGCAAGTGTATATTCAACTTCTTTAGGAACTGCCAGTCTTCCAAAATGGCTGTACCATTCTACATTCCCACCAACAGTGAATAAACATTCCTATTTCTCCACATCCTCTCCAAAATATACAGTTTCTCAACTTTTTATAGCGACCAGTCTAATAGTTGTGAAATGATATCTCACTGTAATTTTTATTTGAGTTTCCCTAATTGCTAGTAATGTTGAACATTTTTCATGTGCTTATTAGAAATTTGTATTTCTTCTTTGGACAGCTGTCTTTTTAAGTCTTTTGCCCATTTTTTAATTGGGCAGTTTTTCTTTTTACTGTTGAGTTGTATAATCTTTTCATATATCATGGATATTAAACCCTTATCAGATACGTGATTGCCAAATATTTTCTCCCACTGAGTTGACTGCCTTTTCAGCTTTTTGACAAAGTTCTTTGAGGTGCAAAAGTGTTTAATTTTGAGGAGGTCCCATTTACCAATTCTTTTCTTTGCTTGTGTTTTGGGTGTAAAGTTTAAGAAACTACTGCCTACCACATGATCTTGAAGAGGTTTTCCAATATTTTCTTCTAGGAATTTTAAGGTTGTCACTTTTATATTTAGGTCCTTGATCCATTTGAGTTAACTTTTGTATAAGGTGTGAGATAGGGGTTTCTTTCTTTCTTTTGGTTATGTATATCCAGGTCTCCCACCACCATTTGTTGGAAAACCTATTCTGGTTCAGCTGCGAGGGCTAGAGCGCATTATGAAAAATCACTTGACTGTAGATGTGAGGATATATTGCTCTGTTCTCAATGTGGTTCCATTGGTCAGTGTGTCTGTCTTTATTCCAGTACCATGCTGTTTTTACCACTGTAGAAGTAAAATGCTTTAAAGTCAGGAAATGTGAGTCCTTCAACTTTGTTGTTCTTTCAAAGATCTTTTTGGCTATTTGGGGCCCCTTACCATTCCAAATAAATTTGCTAATTGGTTATTTGATTTCTGCAAAAAAAGTCTGTTGGGATTTTATTGGGAGTGTGTTGAGTCTGTGAATCAGTTTGGGTAGAATTGAAATCTTAATGATTTTTAGTCTTCCAATCCATGAACACAGAATATCCATTGTTTCATTTTAACAGTGCTCCTAATTGGGTTGTTCATATGAGTAACAAGCTATTCTAAGTAAAGAGCTGCAGCTCTGGGCTTGTTGATGGCATTTTCTGCTACTTTGTCTTTTGCACATAGCATTCCATGTCCATGAAAGATTTTGTGGACCAGTTATAACCCTCTCAGGGTGAACATCCTCTTCTAAGGAAAGAACATGCCAGGAGTCTGTCAATCTTAAATGTTTTGGGTCACAAGCCCCTTTGAAAGAATGCCAAACATTATCTCCCCCAAATACAGGTTGTTCATTATTTGGGAGGGTTCATGGTCCCCTAGACTAAGATCAGTCATTGGTAGGGGCCTTGGATTTCAGCTTAACTCCTTTGATGTTACTGGAAGATTCTAAATTCAAACCCAGTACATTTCAAGGCAGTTATTCTTAGTGAAGTTTAAAAGAGAGGGGAAGTTGAACTGTGATGGGGTCAGTAGAGGAGATGGAGGAGAAAGTTAAATTTTGTACCAAAATCCGGTGAAAGCTATGAATGCTCTCTCTGGAAAATATATATCGGCACATACCCAACTTTGTGTACAGTTTGAGGGGATCACGGAACACATACGTTAAGGACCCTATCTTGGGTATAGGATTGATGTAAGTTCTTTATCATGTTCATCACTATAGACTTTCACTATGTATAATTACCTAACAAAAGCCCATCATCACTGAGAACGCACTCTAGAATTTACTGGCACATATTCAGAGACCCCACCCTAGAATTTCTTATTCTAAATCTTCTCCCCTGTCCCAGGTCACAGAAGAATATTCACAGCAATGAGGGAGCAGAACACCATTGCACTGCCCAGTGACAGCCTGAGATCCACCATGACCCTCCTGATCCAAGAAACTATGTCCAACAGGCCTGGTGAGAGCTGCATGGGGTAAAGGGTGTCCCAAAAACCTGGAGACCCAGGCTTTGGAGCATAAAACAGAGAAAGAACAAGACTGTCTAATGGCCCCTACCAAAAGACATTGAACCCAGGTGGGATCATCTAGCCCCTGACCCTGTTGTGAGGGAGGCCTCATGAGCCAGGCCTCAGCCCAGGAGCCAGCATCACCTTAGACTGAACAGTGGGACTGCTTGTGTTGGGAGCTGAGACATAATTGTCTGGGTTTCTAAGACTACACCTAGAGGCCCAGAGGAAAAAGATGGGACAGGGTCCAATTTTGCCCTGACACCAGCATGCATCATCAAGCCATATATGAGTATATCCTCTATTTGACTTACTCTGCAGTGAGGTCAGGGTCAAAAGGAGCCCATGGTCCCTGGTACTCTGCTTTGTATAAGCTAATTCCTCATGACTAGGCAACCCTGACATTGGCAAAGGATGGCTACGTGGGAAGTGTGAGAGAGAAGTGGGCTCCAACTAAGCTGTTCACCTAATGGTGCTAGGGCAGAGAAAGCAAGAAGGTGACTGCTTTCATGGAAGTCATACCATGGCTGGTCAAGGAGTGTTGAGGCACTTGCCACATTCCCGTGAATGTGTCAAGAACCAACTTCTTTGTCTTGGTTTGGATACAATCCCCTTACAGAATCTTATCAACTGTATGGATCCACTCTGCAGAAAAATGCAGTCACAAAATTGTATGTACATTCTCAGGTATACATGGAGCCCATGAGTTGTACCCAACATTTTTTTAGAATGTGGTTTTTAGACATTTCTGATTTGAATCCCTTGGATGCTTGTCAATACCACAGATTACTAACTTCCGTGCCATACTTTTAAAGCACCTTATCAAGGGCCTGAGCCCAGTCCCCATAATGGTAAATATGCTGCACTGGGTGTCTGCATGTCTAGGACAACCTGCATAAGGACATACAGAGTGTTGTTTCATTCTGGCCCCATCTCTCTTCTCCAGCCCTCTCAAGGCTCATGATGAGATTGAGCTGCTAATGTAGGATTGCAGAGTAGATGAGTAAGAAAGTGATGAAGCCGGTGGTCAGGAGTGAGAAAGAGATGGAGATTGTGGACTATGTGTGGTGATTCCCTTGACCCAAGGCTGGTGCTTCCATGACTAGGTGAGATGGTGTCTGGGCCTAGTGAAGTAGTCAGGACATGCCATGGCTCCCACCATTATCTGCCCCTCCACTACTTTATTTTATTATTTTATTATATTATATTTTATTTATTTTATGTTATAATTTATTTTTTACTTTATTTCACTTTATTTTTATTATATTTTTTCTTATTTTTTAATTTTTTAAAGAAATCCGTTTTATTGATACATATTAATAAAGCATAAATCCAGCCAAATTATAAAATCAATGGTATTTTATTGTGTGAGAATGTGAGTGTATGCACTTATGCTTAATTGGGGACACTGAGAGGTAAATGGTCAGGTTTGTGAGGGGGGGGCAGGGGTCTCCTGGGTCTTTGGGCCTCTCATTTCTAAAGTAAACCACACAACAGGGGTTGAACTCTGTCCTAGGTGGCCTATCCCTATCTGACTTTATGGACTCTGCCCATTCCTGAGCACAGAATTAATCTCTATTTCTCTCTGGGCCTGAGTTGGACATGACCAACTGCTAGGCTATCGGCCTGGCCTCTGTCCCCACCAAGCCCTGGATGCATCAACCCTCTTTGCCACCTCCAAATGGCAGCCCCTCTCCTAGGGGTTGATCCATGCTAGGCTGCTAGGGGTCCTGACTCGTTGCTGGGTTCAGAACTGGAGGAGGTGCTCAGGCCATGGTGGGAAGGAAGACTCTTGGCCCCACTGAGCCACTCCATCAACCCTGGCCAGGTCCCACCCAGGTGGTACCCAGGTTTTGATTTACATCCCAGCCAGGCCAGTCCCACATCTCCCAGGAAGTCCTGACAATGCCAACCAGCTGGTGCAAAGGGTTGGCCTTGGGGGGATGCACATGGGCATGGCTCTCTCCTGGGAGCCACCTGGTGTGATACCCTTATTCCCCAGCTACCACCCACTCTGTGTCCCAATGTCACTTAGGGCTTGAGGCCATCCCAGACTCAGCCAGGCACTGAGAGCTTGGAGACATAGAGGACACCAAAATACCTACTACCTCCTCTGCTGTCACAGTCCCCAGATGCCACTCAGAGAGCTAGCCAGTCAGATGTTCCAGGTTAGGGTGGACATGGAGTCTGGCAGCACCCCCTGGATCTGGGCCAGAGTGAAGGCTAGGCAGCCTCCCTCAGCTTCTTCTTCGGCCCCTGCTCTGTCCATCCTGACAGGATGCCTGAAGCACAGGCTGTGGTCTGGAGGCTCTTCTTGGATTAAGGGTGAACTACAGGACACCCAGGGGTGGGTCTAACCACCAGTTTGAGTGTGGGGTGGCAGTTGCTATTATTAGGGGGTTCCCCTGGGCACTCAGTGACTTCCCCATTTTATAGATGGCCTCATAGTAAAAGACTTGCCTGTGCTCAGGGCTGAATCACTGTCACACTGGTTGGGGATGTTACAAGAGGAGGGAGCAATTAATGGCAGCAGCAGGAAGCAGCAGGAAGGTTGGGACACACACTCAGACTTGGACTCCAAGCTCTCAGTGACCTCTCGCAAGAGGTGACACAGGGAAGCGGGTGTGGTTCAGTGGACAGGCCCCCATTTGCCGTGTGGGAGGCCCGGGTTCGCGTCCCGGGGCCTCCTTGTGGGGGCGCGCCGGCCTGGGCAGTGCGGTGGGCTGATGCAGCGACCTCGCAGCGGGAGGCGGGTGTGGCGCAATGGATAGAGCGCCCGTTTGCCATGTGAGAGGCCCCAGGTTCACTTCCCAGTGCCTCCTTGTGGGGGCGGGCCGGCCCGCGTGGCGCGGTGGGCTGATGCAGCAGGACCTCGCAGCGGGGGGGAGATGGGCGGACACGGGGAGGACGCGCGGCGGGTGGACACAGTGGCACGGGCAGCAAGGGGGGGATGGGTAAAATAAAATAAATAAATCTTAAAAATTAATTAATTAATTAATTTTTTTAAAAAAAAGGTGACACATAAGAGTCTCTAGCACAAAAAGGTTCTCAATTTTTAAAGTAGAATTTGAAGTTCTAGAGTGATATAAAGTAACAGTATCTTCAAATCAGTTTCTTAGCTATGTGATAAGATCACCTGCCTGTGTTGAGAACCTGCATGAGGTAAATTTTCCATGTGAACCCTCACAAATTGTTCCCATTTAAGAGATGAGAAAATAGAGGTCGTGTCTGCTCAGGGCCCAGCAGATCAGAACCCAGAACCATTCATGCTCAGGCTGAGTGCTCTTCCCTCCATGCTGTGGGAGGCTGCATTTCCTTCTTAAATGGCAGCTGGCAGGGGCCATGGGGAATGTTCCAGCTGGATGTCTTCACAGGGCTCATGGTGGTGCTGCACTCACCCCTAAGACACTACCTCCTCTAGATACAGTCATTCAACAAAGTTTTCAACAGGACCCCTGGGTACAGGTCACACAGAGAGAACTGCACAGGAACTATCTATGCCTTCTTGGAGCTCAAAGCTCAAAGTGGTGGTAGAGATTGGCATGACAGCCTGTGAAATGATGGCATAGAGATGAGGAGAGCTATTATGAGACCATGGAAGGGCACCTATTTCAGAGGGGTACAAATACAAGCAGGCTTCCTGGAGGAAGTGATGCCAGAAGGTACTCACTGGGAATTGTCCAGTTGGTGACATAGGTGTGTTGGGAAGAGCATTCCTGCCTGATGGGCCATTTGAAACAAGGTGTGGTGGGCCAGGCCCAGGAGGCTGTAGGATGATGTTGGACTGTCAGGTATGGGAAAGGAGGTATTGACTATGGAGGACATGAAGCTTCTTTTCCTAGGGCAGTGTCAGAGTTCTGAAGGCATTTTGTGCATGTAATCCTGTTTTCTTATTAAAAGTGCTAACTCCCAAGTTGTAAAAACTTCAAAGCACAGAAAACTCTAATGTGTCCTGGTAATATTTGCAGCTGTAATGACCTTATAGAAACAGGGGCTGAGGGCTCCCTGCTTGGACTCTGTTCCCAGCCACTCCCTGCACTGCCTCCCTCTGCTTGCTCACCATCCCAAACCCCACCCTCAGGCCCTTCTGCCCTCTCATGGAGCCCGTTTGGGCCCAGGTCCTCAGTTCCCTTCTCTGAAAATGCATCTAGAGTGGTTGGGTTCTTGGAGTTCAGTTCTGTCATTTACACCACAAACATCTGAGGACCATACCCAAGAATGAGATTGGGGAGAGCACTAATCCCCAGGGTGGTGAGAAGTGCCCCTCAGCTGTGTCTCAGAGAGGCTGGTCCCAAGAGTATGGGCACAGAGGCTAGAATTAGTGAGGCAGCTATGCCCTGTCCTTTTCCAAGTTAATCTCACCCTGGACATACACCTCCATCTCCAAATCTCCACTGGGCTCCACTTCCAGAAGCTTCTTCCAGCTCTAGCCTACAATCTCCTTGAATGCAGGACCTGCAATTTCACAATGTTCCTGCTACACATAGCCTAACTTCAACCAGGTCAGCAGTAGAGAGCCCTGGAAGGTTCTTCCTGGCTGGGAAGTGCAGGCCATGGGGCCACCCTGGGCTCTCTGTTCATGAAGGATACAATTTCAGTCCTCTACAGGCCCTGCTGTGTCCTCCTAATGGACACTGTGTCTGCCCATAAAGTGGACACCAGTGCTGACTTGACCAAACATCAGTGCACATAGAAAAATGGATCAGGACTGGCCCAATTTTTGCCAGATGTGGCCTAGTTGGTATCTGCATCCCAGGTGGCCCATAGAGTGCACCTTGTCCTACTCTTCATGTCTCTGTTCCAGTAAAAAAGATTAACCTGTACCCATGGGAACTGGGACCAGACAGCTTATCCCTGCCTACTGCACTATCTGCTTGCCAGGCTGATGAAACCACCATGGACCTATGAAATACTTGTGGTTCCTGGATGAAAAGGTGCCCACCCAAATCCTCTAATCCTGAACACACACCACTATCTGGAGCACAGAAGAAGTGGGTCCATGAGGAAGCAGGTGACAAGGCTGCAGGGACAGGTGCCAGTGCTCCCCTCTGCCTCCCACTAACCAAGGAAACAGGTCCTGACTTTGACTTTCCAGCTTTAGATCCCCCATTCTTAAATGGGCACAATAACTCTCTGCATAGAGTCATGCCCCAAGTGGGTAAACTGAGGCCCAAGAAGGAGAAGCTCTGCCCACATAACCCAACTTGCAGTGGCAGAGACATCTCCAGAAGAGGATGAGCTTGGGGAACCCCAAGCAGGTGCTTCTGAGGATTCTTTTTTGAGTATTTCTTGAATTTGATTTACAGTACATGCTTTGTTTCATTTTTGTAGTTGTTTGCGATGTTAATTAAATAGTGTCATTTCTAGGCCTATTTTCTATGTCTATAATTTTCTCTCCAATCTCTCATCATTTCTTTTTTTATTTAAAATTCTCTACATCTTTATACCTGCTGCCTACTACTTGGAGTTTTGCTGTTCTCAAGCTTGTACACAGCCTAATTCTCTCTCATTCCATTTCCTCAGATGCTGATATCAATTTGTCTTGTCACCTAGATATTTTGAAGTTGTTGCCTGTAAGTTTTGGTGATACCACTCTAGTTCCTTTGTCTACTCCTATGGAACAAAAGGAGATTTTATGTTATGCTGCTGCAGTGACTATCATCACAGCAATTAGTCTTGGATTGTCCTTTCCTGCCCTTCCTCCACCACTTAAATTCACACAAATATTGACCAGCCACAACCAGTCCTCAGTGCTATAGTGAGCAATTTCCTTCCTCTTGCTTATTTCCATTTTAAAATTTCCTGCCTATATTTCATAGTCTTGTTAAATGTCCTCACCTCTAGGAAGCCTTCCCTAATATGTGTCCTTAGGCAATGTCTTTGGTCTATTTTCTGAATTTCCACAAAACTCAAATGGAAATGCCTCTGAAAGAGTACCAATAATGCCAAGTATTGTCCTGCCTGTCTCCCCACTGGATTGTCAGCATCTCAAAGCAAGAACCAGAATCTTTCTTCTTGTGAACACAGAAACTGGTCCAGGAGCCAGATCAAAGTAGGTACTAAGTAAAGCTCACCTTAAATGATTAGATTTTTCTATATCTTGGTAGATCTGCTCAGAGCTAATTTGTGGCAGAATTGATATTGTTCTTGCCTTCTAGTGAAAAGTTCTATACAGCTCACCAGAGGCTTTTTCACACTGCAAGTCACCTTTACTTTGTTGTTATGGCCCACTTGCAGACTTGCTTAAGGACTGCACTCTCTGCAATTTCCATTTGTCTCTTTGTTTGCTAATGTGGTCTGTTTACTCCCATCTGTCCGTGAGCTAATCAAGGCTAGGGACCAAGTCTTACCCCCTCAGTTTTCCCATCTTCTGCCCAGTGCCTGGCATAGAACAAGCACTCGGGAAAGGTTGGGTGCCTGAAAGAATGAGGAAAGACCTTTCTGCATCCTCCTGGGGCTTAACTTGTGGTTGTCCCTTCACACCTTTGGTTCCCAAGGTCCCTGACTAGAAGTGAACATGAAGCCCCACAGCTTCCCTGGGGCTCCCCAGAGTCTGGCTCATAAGAAGGTCTCACAGCCTCAGTGGTCCTGCCTCCACCAGCCTTGGTGCCTCTGACTGGAGCCATTGAGGTCAGCCTGTCCTGACCCTTCCTTTGCTCACCTGTTCATAGTTGTGTCTCTTCAGTGCCATCTTCTACTTGAGCTGCCTGCCTCTCTTCCTGTGAGATCTTTGACCACCTTGAATTAGGTAGGAGAGAACAAACCTGCTACAAATCCAGAAGTAAAGAGAACCAGAATATTTGTGAAAACCCAAAGCCCATTATCTGGGGATGTATGTCCTGCACATTCTAAAGAACCAAAAAGCCACACTTACTAGTAAGTTACCGTTAGGACTTAAAGCTTCAGTCTTTTCAGGTTGGAGAATAGAGATTGTCTTCCTGTGCTGATTCCAATTGCAGGACCTTGTGAGGAGTATCTCCCCAAATAGAAAAGTTTCTCTAAATATGTATCTTTGTTGTTTCTTTAAAGATTAAAGGATATTCTGGATGCCTTTACTAGCAATTAAAGAAAATTTCCTTCATGAGTATGATAACCACATCACTAAGTGAGCCTCAGTTCTTGGCAGGCAATGAGCAGGTGTGTTGTAGGTATTGTCTTATTTAATCATCTTTACTTACTGAAGTAGGTCCTGTTATATTCTCCTCTCACCTATGTGGTGTGTATTCAGATGAGTGTAACTTGCCTGAGGCACATGGTTAGGAAATAGCCTTTGAGGATTCTTACCAGATATGTTGGACTCAATCCAATATCATTAAGCTATAAGATTTTGTCTTAGAACAGG
>JAQZBX010016291.1:0-36642 GCA_029593785.1 Cabassous unicinctus | reverse complement strand
GGGTGCTGATGCAAAGTACCAGAAATCTGTTGGTTTTTATAAAAGGTATTTATTTGGGGGTAAAAGCTTACAGACACAAGACCCTAAAGAGTCCAATTCAAGGTACCATAAGAGGTATTTTCTCACCCAAAGTCTGTTGCCATGTGTTGATGCAAGATGGCGGGCGATATCTGCTAAGGTTCTGCCTTCCTCTTTCCTCTTAAGGCTCCATGGGTCCAGCTTCTTCTGATCTCCACTGTAGGCTGGCATAGGGTTCATCTTTCTTCCAGGGGCTCGTTTCTTTCCGGGCTCAGCTGCTCTGTTCTCTTCACAAGGTCAGCTATAAACTATCAGGTGAATGGCTCATCTCTCTTCCTGGGGCCTCTGCTGTGTCTATGGAGCTCTGTCTCTCTTTTCTCATGTATCTACTTCTGTGTTCTCCTTGAATGAGTGTCCGTCTATATAGCCCAGCAAAGGGGCAGGGACTCAACCCTGCATGCCCTAATGACGTGGTTGGATCAAAGCCCTAATCTTAACATAATCAAGTAAATGTAAAACCTTTGAATTTAATACAATTAAAGGGTATCACACCCAGGAACAGACCAGTTTAGAAACATAATCAATATCTCTTTCTGGAATTCATAAATAATATCAAACTGCCACATAGCCTTTTAGAAAATATTACAATCCGGTGGATTTTCTAGTGGTTCCTAAAAAGAGGAATTAAAACAAAGCATGGAAATTGGGGAAATGTATACCTGTGTCATTTCTGACATGCTATAAAGATATAAATTTATGTTACAATTTTCTGTATTGGATAGTTTTGGTACAGAATTTTCTAGAAGCTATGGTTCTTTGGAATCTCCAACCCAGTGTTTCAAAAGGATCACTCTTCTCTAAAAAAAATTTTTAAGTATCTATTGAGTTAACTAGAAAAAAAAAAAAGTCTCTTCCAGAGAGGTGACAGGCCATACTTTTTAATAACAAGTAATTTGTATTTTTAGATCAACAATATTAATCATATCCCTTTTTCAGGGGGAAGAACAGTGTAGCAATTTTCATTTGCTAAATTGTAGAATATAATGGAGAGAGAACATATCTTGTCACCTGACATGAAAAAAATAAATATCTACAAAATTATGTTTATGCATTTACATTGCATTCCAGGGTCATATGAATAAAGTCACTTTGTTTCTCAAATTAAGAAGCAGATTTTTATAAGTAAATGATACAGAATACTATTCAATGGCTCTTAACACCGAAATTTTCTTTCTTAAAAAATTATGATTCAGAGATGCAGTTCATATGCAGTTAAATTGTGAATAATCTTAATAGAATGACACTTTCTCTTCATGAGAATTCACTAAAGTTTGGATGAGCATTTATGAATGTTAAATGCTAATTTTATGTTCTCATGTAAACCGTTATGATAAATTTATGAATTTCTGCTGTAGCTTATAAATATTGCTAAGGCCTACTTTGAAAAAAAGATCGAAATGTTTCTGTTTGTATTGTTCTGTTGCTGGTTAAATTGTGATGTTTCATTTGAATTTGTTTCAGAATCGAAGCAAACGCTTGGAGAAAGTCCATGTGGTTATTGGACATAAATCTTGTGACTTGGATTCTCTAATTTCTGCCTTCACATATGCTTACTTTCTCGACAAGGTGAGAGAAAAAAAGATTATGCTTTTTATATTTTAATTATTATATAATCTTTAAAAAGAAACATTTTCTGGAAAGACAAAGAACCTATGAATATTTCATATTCTAGTTAAGCAACAAATAAATATTTTTGAGTACCTCCTATATGCTAACCATTGTTCTAGTTATTCCTCACTGATACTCTTTATAAAGTATTGCTTCAATAAGATCAATATTTTCAAATTAAAACTTAAAAGTGTTTATAATCGTTGATTATTTTCATGGGAATTAAGAAAGCTAATCACAGTTAGGATCAGAATTTCTTATTTTCCTTCATTATCCTTGTTGGATGGTCTTGTCCTTGGGAGTAGAAAAATATGTGCAGAATAACCTGCATGAACATTACATTTAATACAGAGTGTATTGCCTGGAATTTTCCATAACAGAGGCATACATATCAAATCTATTTCTATAAGTCCTTGTTTTTTGTGCCTTTAGCATGAACTTTGCACAGTAAGGTGATTCACTGTGATAATTTCCCTTGAGTGAGACTCTTTCTACTCTGTGAAGTATATAACATGCCTTTGGAGGTAGAAAAGACCTTTGAATAAATTGTTTTAAAATATCCATTCCATAAAATTGATCGACCCATAATAATGCTTAACCTTAAAGCCTAAAATGTATGATATGAAGGTACAATATGAATTTCATCAAATTTTTTCCAAAATCCGATTTGTTTTATTCCAATTTTGTTTGGAGCCTTAGCCTCTGACAGTATGCATAGCTGATCTAGAGTGATTTAAATTCACATGAAAACCAGTCTTCCAGAATGAGCTGTGGGAGGCAAGAAATGCTTTAGGGCAGCAGCTGACAAAAATGCCACATAAAGTATTCTGTTGTCTACATGTATGTGTTATATCAAATTTATCTTAAAATTTGTTGACCTTTACAAGGGAGATTGATTACTAGTAGGAGATAAATATGCCTGTGTCAAGACATTCATATTAAAGTCTAATCTTGTTAAATGGATTTTATTTTAGAGAAGTTGTAGGTTTACAGAAAAAATATGCATAAAATATAGATTTCCCACATACCACTGTATTATTAACACTTTGCAATAGTGTGGTACATTTATTACAATTCATGAGAAAATGTTTTTATAATTGTACCATAAACTATAGTCCAGAGTTTACAATAGGTTCACTGTTTATGTTGCATATCCTGTTTGTTTTTTAAAATTTTAATTCTAGTATCAAATATACAATCTAGCATTTTCCCTTTTAACCACATTCAAATATAAAATTCAGTGCTGTTAATTACGTTCACAATGTTGAGCTACCATCACCACCATCCATTACCAAAACTTTTCCATTGTCCTAAATAAAAACTTTATTTTAAGCCCTAACTCCCTATGCCCAACCCCACCCATCCCCTGGTAACCTATATCTAGATTCTGACTCTATGAGTTTGCTTAGTCTAATTATTTCATATCAATGAGATCATATAATATTTGTCCTTTTGTGTCTGGCTTATTTCACTTAACATGAGGATCTTTAAGTTTCATCCATGATGTCACATGTGTCAGAACTTCATCCTTTTTACAGCTGACTAATATTCCATTCTATGTATTGATTTAGTTTGCTAAAGGCTGCCAAAACAATATACTAGAAATGGGTTGGCTTTTACAATTGGGATTTATTTACTTATGAGCTAACAGTTCCAAGGCTGTGAAAGTGTCCAATCAAGGCATCATCAGGAGATGCTTTCTCCCCAAGCTGTAGCTATGAGCAGTCAGGCACTTGGTGGCATCCGCTTGTATGTCCCCTCTCTTGTGGAACTTGTTGCTTCCATCTTCTGGCTTCAGTGGCCTCCTCTACCTACTGTGTTCTGTTGATTTCAGGTTCTGGCTCCTGGGGCCTTCTCTCTCAGTTTCTAGAAGTTTTTCTCTGTTTCTGTGGCTCCACCAATTCCAGTTTATAAAGGACTCCAGTAAGAGGGTTAAGACCCACCCTGGGCTACACCCTACTGAAGCAATCCAATCAAATGGCCTTCAACTGAATCCAATCCAATCAAAGGGTTCCACACTCACAGGAATGGATCAATTTAAGAACATAATTTTCTGGGTCCACAAAAGACTCAAACTACCACATGTATATATTACATTTTGTTTATCCATCCATCGGTTGATGGACACTTGGGTTTCTTCCATCTTTTGGCAATTGTGAATAATGCTGCCATGAACATCATTGTGCAAATATCTGTTCAAGTTCCTGCTTTCAAATCTTTTGGGCATATACCTAGAGGTGGGATTCTGGTTCATATGGTAATGCTATACTTAACTTTCTGAGGAACTGCCAAACTGTCTTCCACAGCAGTTGCACCATTTTATATGCCCACCAACAATGAATGAGTGTTCCTATTTCTCCACAACCTCTCCAACACATGTAGTTTTCCATTTTGCTAATAGTAGCCATTCTGTTGGGTGTGAAATGCTATCTCATTGTCATTTTTATTTGCATTTTCCTAATAGCTAATGATGTTTATCATCTTTTCATGTGCTTTGTGGCCATTTGTATACCATCTTTGTAGAAATGTCTATTCAAGTCTTTTTTCCATTTTTAAAAATGGGTTGTCCTTTTATTGTTGAGTTGTAGGATTTCTTTATATATTCTGGATATTAAACCCTTATTGAGTATGTGGTTTCCAAATATTTTCTCCCATTAAGTAGACTGTCATTTTACTTTCATGATAAAGTCTGTTGATGCACAAAAGTTTTAAATTTTGTTGAGGTCCCATTTATCTAGGTTTTCTTTTGTTGCTTGTGCTTTAGGTGTCAAGTCTAAGAAATCATTGCTTAACCCAAGGTCCTGAAGATGCTTCTGTATGTTTTCTTTTAGGAGTTTTATCATTGGATCAAACTTATTTTATCTAGGAATAAAATTTATTCCTAGATATTTGATTCTTTTAGTTGCTATTGTAAAAGGAATTTTTTTCTTGATTTCCTCCTCAGATTGCTCATTACTAGTGTATAGAAACAGTACTGATTCTTGTGTGTTTATCTTTTATCCCACCACTTTGATGAATTTATTTATTAGCTCAAATAGCTTTGTTATAGATTTTTGGGACTTTCTATAAATAGGATCATGTCATCTGCAAGTAGTGAAAGTTTTACTTCTTCCTTTCCAATATGGATGCCTTTTTTCCTTGCCTAATTGCTCTTGCTAGAACATCTACTGCAGTGTTGAATAACCGTGTTGTCAGTGGGCATCCTTATCTTGTTCCAGAGCTTAGAGGGAACGCTTTCGGTCTTTCACTATTGAAGGTGATGGTAGTGGGGATTCTTCATATATGCTTTTTAGCATATTAAAGAAGTTTCCTTCTATTCCTATTTTTCTAAGTATTTAATCAAGAAAGGATGCTGGATTTTGTCAAATGCCATTTGTGCATCAATTGAGATGATTGTTTGTTTTTTCCCCTTTGTTCTGTCAATGATTGATACATTACATTAATTTATCTTGTGTTGAACCACCCTTGCATGCCTGGGATAAATCCCATTTGATCATAGCATATAATTCTTTTATTCAGTTGTTAGATTTGGTGTATTACTATTTTGTTGAGGACTTTTGCATCTATATTCATAAGAGATAATGGTCTATAATTTTCTTTTCTTATAATATCTTTGTCTGGCTTTGGTATTAGGGTGGTGTTGTCCTCATTGCATGGGTTAGGCAGTGTTTCCTCCTCAGTTTTTTGGAAGAGTTTAAACAGGATTAGTGTTAATTCTTTTTGGAATGCTTGGTAGAATTCACCTGTGAAGCAATCTGGTCCTTGGCTTTTCTGATTACTGATTCAATCTCTTTACTTGTAATTTGTCTTTTAGGTTCTTCTATTTCTTCTAGAGTCGGAGTAGGTTATTTGTGTGTTTCTAGGAATTTTTCCATTTCATCAAGGTTGTCTAATTTGTTGCTAAATAGTTGCTCATAGTATCCTCTTATGATCATTTTTATTTTTGTGGGGTGTAAACTGGATTTTTTGACTCATTAGAAGTAAATAAATATTGCTTGTCTATAGAACATAGAGTGATTGAACCAGATTTATTTTTAAACTGATAGTGGGATAGACTTTTGAGGAAAGTATATATAATAACAGCACGACCATCACTAACCATTTTACCTTTTTTTATGTATCCAAAATGTTTATTGGGATGGTATCCCACTCATCTTCCTTCAGGGTTCTTTTAGTGCTGAAGAAGCATCCTTCTGTAAGTCTTGCTTCTCCTCTAGTAGGTTGGCAGAGGACAGTAGAGCAACCAACACACAAAACTGCTGTTTGTGCATGGCTAAAGGCCGTGGTGATTTTATAGCATCCTGGGCATTTTACATTCATGAAGTAAGAATTAGGGCCCTGTACCAGACACTTCTTATGTTTACTCTTTTCCTCTTCTGGAGGTCCTTTGCGAGAGGCATGCCCTCGTGGGGAGGTTGTCACCGCCAAAAAGACATTGTGCCTTGAATGAATATATTGGCATCCAACACAAAGGAATGGTGAAAATAGTTGTGATATTCTCCAAAAAAATAAAGTCATCTAAAAATGAAGAGATCCATGACCTCTCTTCTACTTCTTCTGAGGCTTGCCAGTAAGTGTAGAGACAAATGGAAGTGGCCAAATTTTTCATCCCATATGAAATCAATAAAGGAGCACATCCTGGGAATAATGTTATATTTCTGTGCTTTCTGAATAGTTTATCTGGGTCTGCTGAGAAGTCTGCATTTCCATTTTAATTCTTCTTGTGAACTTGGCTATGCCCTCTCAGGGTATTACCACATAGCATAGTTCAGAGATTTGTAGCTTCATATGCACGGTCCCATTTAAATCTTTCTTTTGTTGGTAGGTAAACCCCATCCTACAGATGGGGAAAACCAAGGCTCAGAGAGGAAAATGACTTTCTCAGAGTCACACGGCAGAGACTGGGTTAGAACCTGTGTCTTCTGATTCCAACTCCAGTATAGGCCTGCCAGGATATGTTCAGACCAGATACTCTTGACTTACGGATTCAATTAATTACTCCCTGCTTCTCTGTCAATTAATTAGGAAAAATAACATACCATACATAAACTGCTAATGTTTACTACACAAGTGCGATTCAGTATTAACATGACAGGTGGGGAATAAACTGCTTTATTGGAGTGGCTTTGTGCTTTGTGTACTATAGGTATGGGTGATTCATTTCATTTATTTATTCAGCAAATATTTATTAACTATATACCATGTGCCAGACCGCTTTATGCAGTGGGAAACATAACTGAATTAAACAGACGAAACACCCTGCCCTCTGAATGCTATCAGAGGAGAATCATGATAAAGAGGTTACAATTGTGCAATAAGCACTGTACTTGTGACAGAGCTGGTAGATGATGCAAGAAGAAAGGCCATTTACTTAATGCAAAAATTCAATGTTATCAAGCCCCGAATTCCCTCAGTGATATTTAGGCTTTACTCCTATATATTCATAGTCATTTTTAAAAGCACTTTTATTTTTTAAATTCCTGTAGAAAAATCACTTTCTATTGTGAACCTGAAATTCTCCAACTCCTGCTCATTCCCTGTTTCCCCATTGCCACATTTTTTTTTAAAAGATTTTATTTTTATTTATTTATTTATCCCCCCCTTGCTGCTTGTGCTCGCTGTGTCCATTTGCTGTGCATTTTTATGTGTCTGCTTTTCTCCCTTTGTTGGTCGTCTTGCTACGTCAGCTCACCGCACCGTGTGTGCTGGCCTGCTTTCACCAAGAGGCCCTGGGAAACGAACCCGGGGCCTCCCATATGGTAAACGGGAGCCCTATCGATTGAGCCACATCCGCTTCCCACCACATTTTTTAATATAAGAGATTTTTAAAGAAAGCAACCACAATCAGTTCTGAGGGCTGTATTTGAATCATAAATAAGTTTTCATTGACCACTGTAGTACTTTTAATTTTAAAAAAATTATAATCAACATCACAGCTAATACTTCCAAAGCTAGATTTCTAGATTTTCCTGAATAATGTAAAGATTTAGCTACACTGGGCCTGAATTTCTGCATGTGAACAAATGGCAGGAGCTGAGTGGCAAACATTCTATTTTATGGGACGTAGGCCTTCCTTTGTCACCATAGTACCCCCCTGCCCTGCTTCAGTCAGCCTCATTTCTTACCAATTCCCTAAAGACATGGGAGTCTGTTATCCTTGAATAGAAGGATGTGTGTATATATAGTTTTAAAATTGTGCAGATGCTGAAGTAAGACATAAAACATTTCAAGTAAGGCATGAGAGTTTAATAATATAGAGTAACAAGAAGTTAAAAAATATTAAGGTTCACTTACTAGTGAATAATACTTTGCTAATCAGATTCAGGAAAAAAATTGGTTATGAATGTCAAATGGTTTAGCAAGGCCAAAGGACTTCTATTTCATTTACCAGTTACCCTTGGACTTGAGAAAATGTAGTATTCTTTCTTCCTGCCATTTTCAGTGATTAAGTCAACCTTTTTCTTGGTAGGTCAGTCCACCTGGGGTTCTCTGTTTGCCAGTGCTGAACATACCAAAAACTGAATTCAACTACTTCACAGAGACAAGGTTTATTTTGGAAGAGCTGAATATCTCTGAATCATTCCACATATTCCGAGATGACATTAATCTGCATCAGCTCAATGATGAAGGGAAATTATCTTTAACACTTGTTGGAAGCAATGTGCTGACAAGGTAAGGCTCAGTGAGTGGCTCTGGAGCTTTGATCCTTTAATGAAGGCTCTTCTGGGCATTGTATCACCTTGTTCAGAATTCTTGTGAGTTAGGGGATGTGTTAAAGGTAGAGGATGTTCAGAGAAAGGGAATATTTTTCTTATCTTATGGCAAAGTTTGGGCAATGCTGATTTTCCATTTTTACTTTGCACTTCAAATATGACATCTGTGAGTGGAAAGTTCTTATAAAGGTGACTAAGATAATTTTAATATGAGCAACTTCAAACATTTTCTTCAAGCAGCATAATAGTTTTATGTGTTGATGCTGAAAGTATGTAATGGAAATTAAAATTAAACACTAACTAAAACCAAAAGAATCTTAAAAGGGAAATCTCAGTAGTAAAATTGAAAATTACGTAGAGATGGACCATCAAAGTCACTGATCACTGGTTAATTCATTTGTAGTATTTTATACTATAAGAGTTAGGTGGGATTTTTAAAATTCCATATAGTTCAAACTACTTATTTTATGGCCAAGAAACCTGAAACCCAGTGTCACAAATGGCCTGCCCAAGATCCTACATAGGATCATTAGTTGAATACGGATTAGAACTTGGTCTTCTGCCTCCTTCAACAAGTGCTTAAGAGTTGCTAAATGTTGCAAGAATCTAAAGATATATAAATATATATAAAAGAACAAGACAAATGCTCTGCCTTCAAGGACCTTACAAGGCAGCACAAAAATGCCTTTTAGATAAGCTCTCTACTACTGAATGGAACAGTCACCAGTTAAAACCCTTAGTAGTTTGAGGTGTTAGTTTTTTGTAGATTTCCAGTTTGCTAGTTGCTGATGATGTTAACCAGTAGACATTGAATGAGACCTTAATACACATGAAATAAAAACTTGTGCAAGTACTTAATTTTTATTTTAACTTTTTAAGAAGCATATTTATGTGTGAATGCATTATAATGTCAGTGGTACAATTTATACAATTCTAAAGAGTTTTTTTTCTTTTAATCATCTGCTTTTGTGGGGCTATCTTTATTCCCAAACTTTTGGAAACAAAATTCTTCTTAATAATATTTATCAACCAATTGTTAATAACTGGCTGAGAGTTTTGAGTAGACTGCTTAACCTCAATTATCAGTATTCAGGATAGTCATTGTGCTTGACTAAATTTATGTGTTAACTTTTCAAATCAGCCGATGCAAGTAGATAAGGAGAGAGATAATAAGCCAAAGGCATGAACTAGGGAACACTGTGTCAATCAAAATCTTAGGGAGTGTTTTGTGATCAATTCTGTTTTGTTAAAATTGAAAAGGTTTTACTGGGTTTGAGACTGAAGTTGTGAATTCTGACTTTGGGATTGTTTATGAAATAGAATGCTTTTCAAAAATAGAGATCTTTATTTCCTTCATTGCCACTCATTTGGTTTCAATAGCAGATTTAATAAAATTAGTTTTATGATAAATTTCTTCTTGACTTGAAAAAGACCAACTCTATCTCATGTATGAAGAATCATGGTGGAAATAAGTAATCCAGTAGTATTTTTTTTCTATAGCACAGTGACTAGATATTTAAACTTTGGAGCCAGATTGTCAGGGTTTAAATACTAGCTCATCTACTTACTGTGTAAACTTAGACAAATTTCTTAACCACTTTGTGCCTTAGTTTCCCCATTTGTAAAAGGATACTGTTAACAGAACCCATTTCATTGGATTATTTTGTAGTATAAAGCATGATAATGCCCTGAAGTACTTAGAACAGTGTCTGGTATATAGTGGAAGCTCAATAAGCATTAGCTATTTTTATTAGTAGTATTATCAACTGCAATATAAGAGATGGAGTTGCTAAGTTATGAGGATATTCTAAGAATCTTGGAGAGGCAATTAGTTGAAATGAAATGCAAAAACACATAGAATAAGGTTCTACTCTTCTGAGTCATTTGAGCGTACTCATATTTTTGGTTACTGATAATAGAAAATGCATTTGTGAAGGGGCAGAGATAAAATAATTCCAAACAGTAAAAAGAAAACATGCTGTATCTCTTTCTCTTTCTCTCCTTCATTTGCTTTACAGTGAGGACAAAACTTTAGAATCGGCAGTTGTCAAAGTCATTAATCCGGTTGAGCAGAGTGATGCTGGGTTTGAGTTCCGAGAGTCTTCCTCCTCCCTTGTGCTGAAAGAGATTCTCCAGGAGGCTCCGGAGCTCATCACGGAGCAACTGGCTCATCTCCTCAGAGGTGGGAGATGACTCTTTCTATTAAATACTGGAAGGCTTAATGGAGTGCCTCTCAACCTGCTCATGCAGAAAGAGTGCGATCCATTCTTGGGTTAACAATCCCTTTAAAGACCATGGGAAGCTTCATCAGAGAAGCAGGGAGTAAAGAGTTTGTTAAAGGGTGGCATTACATGGAATATTAAAAATGTGCATTTACAAATAGGCACAAAGGATCTTTGCTGTTTCACTAGACAAGAATATGAAGCAGAGCTGCTGCCCCTCAGGTGAGGACCTGGAGCAGCTCCTTTGGCTGTTTTAACAGCTTCCAGACATGATTCTTGCCTGGGGACAGCATGAGCATGATTCAGAATTCCACATTCCCTCATTGAAATATTTCCTGATACTTACACAAGAGTGATTTATACAATACTATTTGGGTGGCAAAATATTCATCTCTTATTTTGGTGATACTGTGTTGGGGTTTTATAAACAAATTATCACTTCCTTGGCCTCCCATCTTGTAACAACTTGCTTTAAGTACTGGAGTTCCCAAGCAGCACCGTCTCATAAATTATTCTGCTAATCTCTCTTTCGTCTCCATCGACGGAGCCCATGCTTCTGAAGAGTGGTTTTCAAGCTGGAAATTGTCAGTGTCACGTTGACTTTGATGCCAGATCACCATGGAAAACCAGGACACTGCTTTGGTTTCTGTTTAAAGGTTTTTTCCTTTCGACAGTCCACCTTAAACATGGCTGCTGTGGGTTGAATTGTATCCCCCAGAAAGATATGGTGAAGTCTAACCGCTTGCACCTGTGAATGTGACCTTACTAGGAAATAAGGTCTTTGCAGATGGAATAAGGTTAAGGTGAGGTGTTCTTATAAGAAGTGACACAGATACACAGAAGAGGCACACGCGAGAAGGCGGCCAAGCCATGGCAGGGGCAGAGACTGGAGTGATACAGCCTCAGGCCAAGGAATGCCAAGGATCGCACGCAACCATCAGATGTTAGGACAGAGGCATGGAACATATTCTACCTGAGCGCCTCCAGAAGGAAACAGCCCTGCTGACACTTAGTTTGGAATTCTAGTGCCCGTAACTGTGAGAGAATAAACTTCTGTTGTTTTCAGCCACCCAGTTTGTGGTACTTTGGTATGGCAGCCCTAGGAAACTAACACAATGGTAGCTATAGAATATTCTCAGAAGTATTTAACACAGGAAAATGAAAAACAGTGGCTAACAGGCTAAAAGAATTGAAAAAAGGAAATGACCAAGAGTGTGTCGACAACTCTTTTAAGGACACTTTCCTTCACTCCCCCATCTCTACCACTATTTGAAGGAAAAGGGGTCCAAGAGTTATGTGGTTCCTGTAACTGTTTTAGAATGAATGGCCCCAATAAACCTGCCCTTAAATATTTTTCTGGCATCTGTAAAAATGTGCTACAGGAAACTGTGTCCTCAACTAAACTAAGTAAGCACAGTCATTTATCTTTGTGACAGAGTAGAAGAAAAATAAAGGTAATTGGGGATCTCAGTCAAGAGGGAAGTTGTTTGACAGCACAGATGTATGGTGCAGGCAAGTGCTACAGATTATTGTGTTTAAATATTTTACAAACTAAGAAGTTTGGCTTATTGTTAAAAAAAAATACATGGTCTATTTAGTAGGACAGAAATGTAATTAATGAATAGCTCATCATCATGATTTTCTATAAATAGTATAATGATATCAAACTGTAATACATTGGTGCAAAGATATGATGACGATGTGGTGGTGGTAATAATATTCAGATTTAGGGAATCAGAAGGGATGCAGCCTGTTTTGATAGCTACCTTAGTTTTAGTTTTAAAATTAGAGCTATGGTAACAGATCTTGATTTTTTTTAAAGGGATTTTTTTCATAAGGTTAGGCTTAAAGTGGCATTGGGAAACAGGCAGAATGTGGACATCACATCCTTTTCCCTTAGAATAGAGATATTCTTGTCCCATGAAGACTGCCATATGAATACTGCCATGGGAAAGCCAGATTTCATGTAAGGCTGGGAGGAAGGAGACATAGGTGGTTTATTACAGTGGAAAGAGGGCTCTGGAGATCCTTGCCCAAAGTGTTCGTGTGTGTGTGTGTGTGGGGGGGGTACATATGTATGTGGGGAGGAGCCGGAACATTACTGAACAGTTTTGGCAAGGTAGTTCTCTAAAGGATGGTGATCCAAGGGGGTTGACGTCACAGAGGTAACTGATGTGTTCAATGGTGAGAAGCACTTTAAGACAATGAGCCAATTTTAAAGAGCTCCTGAATCTTCAGTAAATGTAAGAAAGGAAGTTAAGTCAAATTTTGCTGCACTAACTATACTCAAATTTAGATTTCATGGTTTTCCAGTCATGTATTAACATCTAAAGGGATTGTTATTTTTATGTTCCTGTAGCAAATTTTAGCATTTGTATTCTCATAATATGAATAGTTCTCTTTCTAAGGGGATATTATAAGCAGCTATGATGTTCCTTCATATTTGGGGATGGTCTACATAATCATTAATTTGACATGGATTTCTAGAACATGTATATACTCTTCTAGGTTTTGAAGGAATGCACAATTTTTGTGCATGCCCCTGCCATAAGCATTTTTTTTTCATAAGGCATTTTGAAATAATGTGTTTCCAGATGTCATGAGACTAGATATTTACTGCTGAGACTTGGAAGTCTTTAAAAGCATCATAATTAGATCTCTATGGAGGATTATACATGTATAAAGTATTATAAACTTTGTACCAAAAAGATCTGAGTTTACTATGATCTAGGTACATTACCAATTTGATTGTTCCTTGCCTCTCATTCCCATGGTCATATTCTAGAACATACCATGCTGAGGCACATTGGTGTACTGTAAACAGATTTCAGGTGGGCAGAGGCATTGATCCCCTCCATCCTTGTAGAGGACACCAAACTTATATTTTAGTCCAATATGCTATAAAAAATTGCAATTTTCAATGTGCTCCTCAATGTGGAAAAGTTTGGGAAGCACATATTCCTATACTACCTCCAAATCTCCAGTTCCAGGCTCCTGCTCTTTGACCAACCCATCCTATCATGAAGTTGCCACTTCTTCACTATCAACTAGGATCCCCTCAGGGATTCACTTCCTTCTTTAGCAGACTTTGATTCCATGGTCTTCATTGTGATTATTCACTGGCAAACACAATTTACCCATCTTACTTGTCTGGTAAATCCTCAATCTTAGATAAACATCTTCTCCTGGCCTGACTTCAGGCAGCTAAAGCATTGCTTGAGAAAAACTAGAGAGAGTAATGCCACTTTTAATTTATGGCAACCTATCTTAAATGGACATGCAACACTGTCCAGCAATCCTGTTGTGTTCCCTTTTCTGCTCTTCAGAATGACCCTTTCACCTTTTCTCCTGCATCCTCTAGCCTTCCCCGCCTCCACTCGCTGTAGATGAACTGTTTCATACTTCCTTTTGAAAATAGAATTCATCAGCTAGGAACTTCCTTATGTTACCATCCTGCGATGCACCAGTCTACCAATCTCTACCCATCATCACTTCTGTTTTTATGGAGAGAGTGTTTTTATCAGATATCAACCCCTCACTTGAGTTCTGGATCCCTTCCTGCCTTGCCTTCTTTTTGTTCTTATAATGATCTCAGCTCTTTCCTTGAGTCTGCTTCATCTGTGTCTTCCTCGCTACCAGATTATTCCTATCACCATTCTTATCAGTTAATATCTCCTAAGAAAACCCAAATAAAAAACATCCCAAGTTTACTTTGACCCATCTTCCATGCATGACTCCTTTTCTCCCCTCCTCTTCACGGCAAAACTGTGTGAAAGAGTTGTCCATACTTGCTTCATTCACTTCCTCACCTTGTTTTCTCCTCCAGCTGTCACCAGACAGGCTTTCATCACAACTACTCCCCTGAGATGGCGCCTGCCAGGCACCAGTTGTCTCCATGTGGCCAAGTGGCATTTCTCTGTTCTTATATTTCTTCACCCCTCAGTAGTCTATGATACAGTAGACCAATGTCCTGGTTTGCCTTTTACTCTGCTGGCCACTCTTCCTCAGTCTTGCTTGTTAGTTCCTCCTCTGCTCCATTTTTAAGTGTATTGAGATGTCCTTGAACTTTGTCCTGGTACGTTTTTTCTCTATCCACACACTATCCTTAGGTGACCTCATTTAGCTCTGAGACTTTAAATATTATATACTGGGCCGGGACTCCCTGGATCTCCAGCTCTTTAAAATTTCAGTTTCATATCTCCTGCCCACGTGACATCTTCATATGCATGTTTAATTAGCCCCACCCCTTAACACTGCCACTGGAACTACTTTTATCCCAATATCTCCATCTCATTGAAAGGCACCTTCAACTATCCAATTGCTCAAGCTACAATCTAGGAATTATACATCTTTCCTTTCCCTGCACTCTCCCCACCCCCCACACTCCCCCATTGTACCACCAGCAAGTTCTGCTGACTTGACAGCTAGAAGAGAACTTGAACTCCTCCACTTTTCCCACGATCACTACTAGTAACACAATCCAGGCTGCCATTCTGCCTCTCATCGACTACTAAAATAGCTGCCTGTTGCCCTATTTCCTCCATACAATCTATTGTCTATTAAAGTAGTCAAAATGAGTTTTCAAAAATGTTTTTCAGGTCATGTCATTCCCCTACTTAAAATCCATTACACTCAAACTCCAAGCACTCCACCCGTCCAAATTGCAGCATAATCTTTCCCCTGCCCACCTCTAACATCATCTGTGTTTCAGCCACAAGGGCCTTGTGTTTCAGCCACTGTGTTTCAGCCACAAGGGCCTTGTCACTTTTCAGATATGTCAGTCTTTCCAGTCTCGCATTAGTTATTTCCTCCTTCTGGAATGCTGTTTCTACCCATCTATTTCTCTATCCTTTTATCATGAGTCTCCTCCTCCCCATGCTCCCTCATTCCAGAATGAAAGCTTCCTGAGAAAAGGGACTTTGTATGTTTATTCACTACTTCCCTGCTATGTCTCTGGTGCCTGGAACAGTGCCTGGCACATAAATGAATTTTGCAAGATTGTTATATATTTTCTTTTTTTGTGACTGCATTGCTTCAGTTAGTACTATAATTTGCATTCCGTGCCAGCTCATCCCTGCAACATTGTCAATATCTAGGATTTGGGCATTGTTCCTTCTGGTAATAAACCCTTTCTTTTTTTTTTTTTTTAATTTTTAGAAATTCTGTTTGAGTTTATTTTGGTATTTTCCTAGCATTTGTTTTCATTTTCATCTGTTGGTTGTCATTATATAAATAAATAAATAAATAAATAAATATATAAAATGTATGCTATTTCTTATTTTAACCCTTCTGTGGAATAAACTACATGTGCAGAAAAGAACACAAAATATAATTGGACAGCTTATGAATTATCACAAAATTAACACCCATCTAACAATTACCCAGGTAAAGAAATAGAGCAAGAAGATTCCTTTGTGCACCTTCCCATCACTATTCACTCCCTCCTAACTAAAGATAACCCATATCCTGATTTTTATGGTACACACTTCCTTGCTTTTCTTTACAGTTTTAACACCCCTGTATTCACCCATTAACACTACAGCTTGGTTTTGACTGTTTTTGTATATTATATAAATAGAATCATATGGTATACACTCTCACAGTCCTTCTGTCTTTATCTTTATATTAAATGGAGTATTTACTTGCATAGGTCAACTATTTATCTATTACTTATTCACTTTATTATTTATAATAAATAAATGCTTTATTTCCAGAATATTTGAGGTAGCTTATAAAATGCATGCAATACAATAAAACATTGAAAAACTCAGCCAGTGAAAATAGAATCATGTAGAGAAAGGAATGAGATCAAGATGTAACAATAAATTGGGAGGAGTAAAAATCACATTCAGTTTGCAATTTTGAATATGAGCATCCTGGAGTCAATGAAAACATAGAAATGTGATTAATTGCAGGGTTCGTATTGTTACTGAAACAAATACATATACCAGTTCCTCATTTAAAAAAAAACATAAACACTATAAAGTGTTTGCCTGGCTTCAGTCTTCTTGAAAAAGACATCTGGTAATGTACTAGATACCCCTCAACCACAGCCCTTTCACTCATCCAATAGTGCTTTATACAAGAATAGAGCACAGTGCGTCAGATGCTTCACATGCCTCAATCAGTGTTTGGGGCTGTTTTAGTAACTTTATTCTTTAATCAGTGACACCTTTAGTTCTTGCCATCTTATTTTCTATTCCAAATTTCTTTTCTACACTTGCTGATGTTTACCTGGAAATACAGGAAATATATATCTAAACTCAGTCACACTGGAATCTTTTTTGTTTTATACTCACCACAGCAGTTATGTATCCAAGTATTTGCATTATGAGATAACATTTTATTCAAATATTGAGGTAGAACTTGATTATCAGGGGTGCTTCTTCTTCTCTTCCTCCTCTTTTTCCTCCTCCTGTCTGTAGCTAAGATCTTTTTGTTACCATTTTCAAACAAGCTGTAACCTGAATGTACCTAAAAGCCACATTATACAGTCATGGTGGCCCAGAGTTGATGCTTGGTGATGCCCTGAGTTTGTGCCAAAAGCAAACAGTTATAGGCCTACCAGACTTTTCAGCCTGCATTCTTTATTCCCCCAGAGATGTGCACTAGAAAACTATTGCCAAATTTAAGATCCATTAAATTGCTGAATCATCACATTGGGGGGTTGTGTGTGTGTATTTGCATGTGTGTGTGTTTCTGGGAACCAGCTGGCAATGATGAGATTCCAGCCACTGAGTATCAGGTATGTTTTCATCAAGACCACACTCTATCCAAATGGCATTTAATATTTGTATTAGTCAACCAAAAGGGTGCTGATGCAAAGTTCAAGAAATCTGTTGGTTTTTATAAAGGGTATTTATTTGGAGTAAAAGCTTACAGTTACAAGGCCCTAAAGAGTCCAACTCAAGGCTGCTTTCTCACCAAAGTCTTTTGCCACGTGTTGAAGCAAGATGGCGGGCGACCTCTGCCTGGTCTCTCCTTCCTTCTTCCTCTGAGGCTCTGTGGGCCCAGCTTCTTCTGATCTCAGCTGTAGGCTGGCATAGGGCTCGTCTCTCTTCCCGGGGCTTTAGCTATTTGAGCCTTCTCCTTTCTGTCACTTGGCAGGACTGAAATGACCAAGTTCTCTCCTCTTCCGTGTCTTCTTCCGTGTGAGTGTACGTTTATATCAGCTCACCAAGGGGGCGGGGACTCAACCCTGAGTCATACCCTACTGACTGGTTGAATCAAAACCCTAATCTTTTATCAAGTAAACTTAAAACCTTTGAATTTACTAAAATCAAAGGGTATCACACCTAGAGGAGCAGACCAGTTTTACAAACATAATTTTTCTCATTTTTGGGGGGAATCATAAATAATATCAAATTGTCACCACAATTATCTCTGTAATCCCTTGACAGATGCCTCAAGATGATAAGTCAAACAAAAAACAGCAACTGCTCTTAACTTAGGTTTTTAAATAACAACTTCTCTCCTTTCTATCAGTAGTTCCATTTGGCATTTAATAAAGAATAGTTGTTTGCTATTTTAGTAGCTTGGATTAACAGCTTCTAAAAGATCCTTTTAAGGAGGTCAGATAGGCAAGGAACAGAGCCAGGTACTTTCTCTCTCTCTCTCTCTCTCCTCCAAAAGAGTGAATCATCACTCTCCAGAAATGGTTACAAAGTGTAAAGGGAAATATATTGCCTGTTTTGTTTGGGAAGAGAAAAGACTGGTGTTAAGGGCAGGAGAAAAATGATGTTTTTTTCTGCTAGATATACAGTCAGAACAATCCCTCAATTTCAGAGTGTTGTTTCTTCTGGCATATAAAGAGAAGCTTAATCTTAAGATTAGACGTTTTAAACTTATTCAATTATGAAGCAGGTGAATAATATGCTTCTTTTTATACCTTTCCAGGCAAAAATGTGAGCTAAGTTATACATTCTATCTTTCCTTCTCCTTCCTTCCCTCTATTGTTCATTCCTTAATATTTTTGTTTCAGTATGAAAAAAATCAATCCCAGATGGAACAGGAAAAGAGATTTAAATCTCTTCTTTTCTGCTAAGAATTTATCATGCAGAATATGCTTTTACGGTGCTGAATGTTTTCCCCAAACAATTTCTAACTTCATTAGATCTTGTTTAATATTAATGTACTGCAATTGCTTTTGGCAAGAGGTCCTTCATTTTTCCGTTCTTTTGAACAAAGAATATTGTGGGAGGTTTTTCCTAATGGAATGGAATGTTTGTTAGTATTTTATTATAATTGCTTTTTGTGTTGCTTGTTGTCAATTCCTCATGGCCTGTGAATAGCTGGGATACTTTTGGTTATGTGTGTATGGATTTAAATATTTCTTTAGTTCTGCAGAATTTGCTGGAAATAATTAAGCTTCAAGTGTCTTTGGCTGATATATATCCTGCTACTGATATTTAACAAAGTATGTGTTTAAATGCATTTCTAATTTGGAGTAGAAAATTTTGCCATGGATGAGTCCCTGGGATAAATTTGGGTCATAGCATGCCTTTCTTATGCAGAAAACTGTCAAAGTATGGCTGAACACCTTTTTAAGTTGTTTTTCCCATTTGTCAATGTGCCATCTTTCTAATTGTCAAGTCAAACCTAATCAAATAACCAATGTAAGAAGTCTCTTTCCATTGAATTATTCTGTGGGACTGTTTAATACAGTATCTAATTAGATTAATTTCTGAATACTACCTTTTTATTTTATGTATTTAAAAAATAAGTTCTTCAATCCTGAAATCCAAAGAAACTGTGTTCTTGGTTTGACTGTGAGCCAGGACTATTTTGTCAAATTTATTCCTAAGGATTTAATATCTTGGTGTGATTGCAAATTTTTAAATTTTTGTTTGATTTTTACATAATTTGTGCTTATTTACAGAAACACAAGCAATTTTGTATCCTTATATCCAGCAAACTTGCCAAGTTTATTATTCTAAGTTCATTTGTATATTCTTCTGAATTTTCACATACATAATTGTGTCATGTATGAGGAAAGACAGATTTTATTCCTTCCTTTTCTTTACTTACACAATTTTAAAAATTTTTCTTACATTATTGCTCTGGCTAGAGCTCACCATGCAGTGTTAAATAGGAATAGTAATAGATGGCATCTTTGTTTCATGCTTGATTTAAGATGGAAGTCTTTCAATATTTGAAGCAATTAAATATGATATTTGTTCTCTTTATTTGGTTTTTATAAATGCCTTTCATTAAATTAAAGAAGTTATCTTCTACTTTGTTGAAATTTCATATAATGATTAAGTGTTGAATTTTATGAGTAGTTTTACTGCACCTATTGAGATAATCATCTGATTTTTTCCCTTTATTCTCTTAATATGGTGAACTGACTGACTTTTGAATGTTAATTTGTCCTTTGAGTCCTCGGAAAATCCTTACTTGGCCATTATGCAATATCCTATTATACATTCCTGAATTTGATTTAGTACTATTTTGTTTAGAATTTTTGCATCTATGCTTATGAGAGAGACTTACCTCAAATTACTTCTTATAATGTCTCTGTCAGGTATTAGCATCAAGACATCAAGGTTATGCTGGATTCATAAAATAAGTTGGGAAATGTTCCCTCTTTCTCTATTTTTTGGAAACATTTGTGTAAAATTGGTGTATTTCTTTCTTAAATGTTTGGAACTATAGGTTTTAAGCCATGGATTCATTTTTAAATAGATCTAGAACCATTCAGATTGTTTATTACTTTTCCTGACAGCTTTGGCACGTTGAGTTTTTCTAGTAGTGTGTCCATTTTCTCTAAATTTTAAAGCCTATTGAAAAAATATTGTATTCATTGTCTTTAAATGTCTATCGAGTCTGTAGTTTGTCACTTTTTCATCCCTAATATTGGTAAATTATGCCTTCTCTCTTTTCTCTCTTTTTTTCTTAAGCAGTTTTCAAAACTATTTATATTAGTTTTTTCCAAGGAATCGACTTCTCATTTTATTGAATTTTCTCCATTATGTTTGTTTTCTGAGTGTTTAAGTTTTTCTCTTACCTTTATTATATCCTTTCTTCTACATTTTTTAGTTGGATTTACTGTTCTTTTTCTAATGTCTTGAGATAGATACTCAGGTCATTAATGCTTAGACTTTCTTCTTTTTCAACATTTGCACTTAAGGCTGTACAATTTCTTTAGAGCATGGTTTTTTAGGTGCAGCCCACAAATTTGAAAGTCATATTTTTGTTATCATTCCATTAAATATATTATAATTTATATAATAATTTCTTCTTTTACTATGAATTACTTATAAGTGTACTGTTTAATTTTCAAACATTTGGGGGATTTTCTTGTTACTGTTTTATTATTCATTTTTAGACTATTTTCACTATGGCCATAGCATCCATTCTATGAATGTAGTCCTTTGAAATTTCTTAACAATTGATTTATATCTCAAGAGATGGTCAATTTTGGTAAACGGTTTATTTGCACTAGAAAAGAATATGTAGCAGTGGTCAATATATATTAATCAGCTCAAGTTTGTTATTCGTGTTGCTCAAATGGTCTTTATCGTTATTATTTTTTTCTGTTAGTTCTAGAACTGTTCAGAGGTGTGTTAAAATTTCTCACTGTGAGTGTATGTTTCTCTCTCTGCATCCAGTTCTATCAATTTTTGTCTTATATATTTAAAAGCTATGTTATTAGTGTGTACAATTTTGCATTGATATATCTTTCTGAAGGTTGACCTTTTAATAAAAAAGAAGTCTTTGTCTTCATGTCAAATAATTTTTTTGTCTTCTAGACTATTTTGTCTGATATTAGTATACTACATCAGTTTTCTTATAGTTAGTTTTTGCATGTTATATCTCTTTCCATCCTTTTACTTTCTTCTATATTGTTATATTAAGGCGTGCTCTTAAAAACGTTATATTATTATTAGTTTTTAAATTCAAGTTTGACAATTTTTTTCTCTAACTTGAATTATTTTGTCTCTTTGCATTTAATATGATTACTGTCACATTGGGGTTTAAATTTACATTTTGCTATTTGTTTTCTTCTTGTTTCATGTTTTTCCATTTTCTCTCCTTTATCCACTGCTATTATACTAAACAGGTATTATTTTATTACATTTCTCCTACTATTAGCTTCTTTGATTTGAATTCTTTTTCTAAAAAAAAAACTCTTTTAGTATAACTAATAGAAATTACATGCAATTAAAATATTTTATAAATTAATATTTTTATAACTTCCTTGACAATCCAGGAACCTTAGCACAGTTTATCTCTACTTAGCCACTTCTGCATTTTGTGTTGCTATTGAAATATATTTTAATTACAAACATATTTAAAACTCTATAAGATAGTAATATAATTGTTTTGTATAGTCAATATCCATTTATACTTACCCACATATTTACATTCTGCAATGTTCTTCTTTCCTTCTTCCTGCATCTTTTGCTTCTCTGTGGAATAATTTTCCTTGGCCTTTACTATTGCTTTTAGTTTGTATCATCTGGTAACAAATCCTTTCTGATTTTTTTTCCAAAAATGTTTTTAATTTGCCTTCATTTTTTCAAATGTTTTCATTCAGTATTGAATTCTAGATTGGCAGTTATATCACCACTTTGAAGATGTAATTCTATTGTCTTTGGCTTTCATCATTTTAGTTGAGATGTCAGCTCTCCGTTTTATTGTAATTCCCTTCATAGTAATATGCCTTTTTTTACTGACTGATTTTAAGGATTTTCCTGTAATTTTAGCAATTTTACTATCCTGTGCCTAGAGGTGTTGTTCTTTGTGTATATCCTGATTCAGATTCATAGTATTTCTTGAATGTTAGAGCAATGGTTTTCATTAATTTTGAAAAATGATTTCTACCTTCTCAAGTATTATTTTCAGCCCCATTCTTCTCTCATCTACAAGGGGAACTCTATTATGCATACGTTAGGCCTTTTCTCCAGGATTTCATTCACTCATTCATTCAGCAAATTATTATTGACGACTCAAATGTGCAAGCACTGTTCTAGACGTCTCTTATGCTCATTTCTATATTTTTAATCTCTTTTTCTCTCCTTGCTTCAGTGAATATTCTCTTCTGCCATGTTTTCTGATTCACTACTCTTCTTCTTAGTGTGTCTAATATGCTGTTAAACATATTTTGAATTATTATATTTTCAGTTTTACAATTTCATTTGATTATTTTTTTTAAAGATTCCAATTCTTTACTGTAATTCCCCAGCTAATCTTTTAATCTGTTCCGTCTCTATTTGGTTCTTTGTTTCTCCTCTTGAGTTTCCAGTCATTTGGTCTGATTTTCTTTATGCCTGGTAATTTTTTATTGATCACTGAATATTGCATATGAAAAATGTTACACTTACAGGGCTATGGTTGGTGAAATTCTTTTGCTCTAGAGAATATTTATTTTTGCTCCTCGACAGCAGTTACAAAAGAAGAAGATCAACTTCACCTATTCTATGTTTGAACTGATTCAAATCAGGATTTCAGTCTTCACAAAGACTGGTCTATTTTTGCTTCACCCTTCTCCTGGGGCAGGAGTTGGCAAACTTTTCCTCTAAAGGTCAGATAGTAAATATTTTAGTCTCTTTTGCAACTACTCAGCTCTGTTGTTGTAGCACAAAAACAGCCATTGACAATATGGAAGTGAATGGATGTGACCGTGTTCCAATAAAACTTCATTTATAAAGACAGGCAGTGGGCCAGATTTGGTCTGCAGACCACCCCTGTTTTAGGGTATGGCCACTCAGGGTTCCCATCTGAAAACCTGGTCTATTTAACCAAGACTCCTTCTCTGTGGAGGGGTCTGAACTCCATTTTTTGTCTCCCTAGCCCAGTAAAACTGCTGGTAGAGTGGTTCATCTTCTTGATGTATGAATTAGGTAATGCCTTGAGGGACAAAGCAACACTAAATGCTGTGTGCTCCTTTCTGCACTTCCTTTCTCTCCAGGATCTTAGCTTCTCAGGGTTTTTTGCCTGGATAACTCTGTGTTGCCTTCCCCAGATTTATTTTTTTTATTTCATCCAGTTTTTCTTATTGTTTTGGTGCAAGCTAGTCCATCAGAGCCAGAAGTAGATGAGGGTCTTTTCCAAAATATCAAAGGGTGGAAAAAAGGTGGGATTGAGCTCCTGCCTACCATATGGGAGGTCCTGGGTTCGGGTCCTGGTGCCTTCTAGAGAAGATGGACAAGACAGCGAGCTGAGACAACGGGCAGGCACGGCGAGCTGACACAGAAAGATGATGCAACAAGGAGACACAAAGAGGAAAGACAATGAGAGACACAACAAAGCAGGGAGCTGAGGTGGCTCAAGTGATTGAGCACCTCTCTCCCACATGGGAGGTCCCAGGTTTGGTTCCCAGTGCCTCCTAAAGAGAAGACGAGCAGACACAGAAAGCACACAGTGAATGGACACAAAGAGCAGAAAGTGAGCACAAACAATGGGGGGTGGGGCAGATAAATAAATAAATAAATAAATAAATAAATCTTTAAAAAAAAGGAAAAAAAGAAGCCAGGTCATATTCAGAAGCCACTTTTCAAGGAAAATTTGTCTTTCATCTGTCCACACCCCTGCATGCTGCCCTCCTCAGTGATCTGCCCAGTATTCCATGTCTAAGACATTTTCCACATGGTAGTATGAGTGCTTCTTATGAAACATAAATTTGAGCGTATTACCCCCTTACTTAAAACCCTTTAATGACTCTCTATTTCCTTTAGAATATAAAAGACAAACCTTAAGACGGTTTTTAAGGCCCTTTTTTCATGATTTGTCCGTGTCTACCTCTCCAACCAAATTTTTCATCATTTGGTCCCTAAAACCGTCATATCCATCTCTATGTAACTGCTTTCCATTCCTTGAACTGGCCAGTTGTCTTCTGCCTCAGTGCCTTTGCACATGATCTGGCTGGGTGATGATCTTCTTACCCTTCTTTGCCTTTAATCCTTAGTCATCCTTTCAGTCTCAATTTAGGTTAGCTGTCTGTGGGAAACCTTCTCTGACCTTAAATTCCGGTCTGGATTCAGAGTACCGTTTCCTCAGTGATACTTCTTATCTGCTTAATTTGAACTTTTGTGTGCTTATCTAGCCTATCTGTAGTCCTAAACTGCTGTTAGCTTCAAGGGGATATGGCTATCTCTATTCCAATCTTTCATCCTTAGCATCTAGCACAGTGCTTGGCACATATGAGTGGTCAGTAATTATTTGCTGAATGAATGAGTGAATGAAATCCTTTAAATATATTTGGCAATATTTGCTGTTTATTATGATGTTTGCATTCATTTGATTCCCAGTATAACCTTGTAAGCTGAGAAGGCAATATTATTTCTGTTTTTGAAATGGGCAAATGGATACAGAGCCAGGTGATTTGCTTGGGGTCTCTCAGCATGTTTAATGTGAATGTAGATCTAATTTCTATGCTCTGTAGGTCTCAGGCCAAGTGTCTAGATTAGATACTATAATTTTCCCTCACTCACTACTTTATTTCCCTTTTACCCTTCTACAGTCTTACCTCCTTCTTTATTTCCATTTCATTTCCCTCCCCCATGACTAGACCTAGCATCGAGGCCGTGCTGAACATTGGAGAGTTGGTGCGCCCTTGATTAAATCAATAGGTTCGGGGGTTGGGGAGAGTTTGCTCATCCTTCATTTTCTCAGTGCAGAGTCATTAAGTGACCCTTCTCTATTTGTGACCCTTTGTTACTCTGGGCACTAGATTAGGGAAAAGGGGATGTGATGGGTTGTAACTCCTCTTTTTCCAAAGTGCACTTTGAAAAAGTGCAAGAGGTCATTCAGATTAGCAAATTATTTTGTAATCTAAACCTGTGATTTAGACCCAACTTATGAGTCCTTATAATAATAGTAAATTACTTCAAAACTGAATGGTGCCTGGAAAATCAGGAATAGACTCCAGGTTAACCACCTTGTCAAATTCCTCAACAGTTGGCAGTAGGACTATACAATCATTTTGCTGTTAAAAGGAAAAAGTTCATATGTAAAAATCAGTAATGTGAAGACTGGGAACGAGATACTCTGTGGTCTCTTAAAGGAAATAACTTGGGCTATATTTTAAATAGTTTACCATTACCTTCCTTTTGAAATGATTTAAAACCAATGCATATCATTTTTGTGTGTTTCTGTGGAGTGGGGGAAAGTCATGTGCTTTGTTCCTTGAACCTTGAACTATAAACTCTGCCATAATGTATACTAGGGGTCAGTTAAGTTGAAGAGATTAATAGCTGGAGAAAAGTGAAGCTGAGCAGATGACATCTGAAAGATTTTCAAAGAGTGGCCTCTTGTAATTTCTGCTGTGGAAGCTCCTGGTCCTAGCCTGGCTGGAAAGTTTAAAGGCTGTTTTTTTGTGGGGTTTTTTTTGTATTTTCTTTGTTGTTTCTTTTAAATTTTATTTTATTTTAAAGGCTGTTTTTATTCATGCATTTCAGGTAGCATCCTTTTTAAGTGGATGACCATGGAATCAGCGAAAATCTCAGAGAAACAGGAGGAAATTCTTTCCATCCTGGAAGAGAAATTTCCTAGCTTGCCTCCAAGAGAAGACATTATCAACATCCTGCAGGGGACCCAATTTAGCGCTCAGGGTGAGTGACGCTGTCCCTCAGTGCTCTTGTAGCTCCTGAGTCGGGATGGTTTGTGGGAGGCGGTGTTGTCAGGCCCCACAGGTGAATTTGCATGGGCCTTCATTTCCTTCCCTCTTGTTTGTGCTTGTGGAAGGTGCTCAGGGGCACATCATGCTGGCTCACCTGGGAACAGGCAGCCTGTACTGGAGCCTCTCCTCTGAGGTGCCGTGTCTGGATGTGTGGTTAATTCACAAGGCTAATGTGCTCCCCAGATGTATCATTACATGAAATCCCTGTGCTGAGATGGTTCTATTTTGAGAATGTGGCAGAAGCAATGTCAAGCACAATAGGATCTCATCAGTCAATTAATTTTCGAATGATAGCTGAGCTGATAATGTTGTTCTCTAAGTCTAGGCTTTCTCAAGAAGTTTAAAAAAAAAAAATTCTGCAAACAAGGAATTTCTTGGATCATCTGTTTTATATTAATAATAAATAGCTAAAATTCACTGAGTGCTTAATATATACCAAGTTCTCATGTTATAACTTAGCATGGATCAGTTCATTGAATTCTCACGGTGTCCCTACGGGTCACTTTCTGTTATTCCCAATTTCCAGAGGAGAACACTGAAGCACAGAAAGGCTTCTTTGCTTTCTCAATGTCACCCACACAGCTGGCAAGTGGCCAGACCACGATTTAAACCCAGCCAATCTATCTTTAAAGTAAGGGTTCTTAACAAGGGATCCATGAGCTTGAATTGAAATTCAAAAAAAAACATTATTCTTGTGAGGACGTGTTGGTGCAGGTGTGATATATTTACTAAATAATACATATAGTGTGGACTTAGTAAGGGGTCCGTGGTTTTCACCTGACTGGCAAAGGGGTCCATGGCACAAAAAAGGTTAAGAACCCCTGCTTTAAGGTGCAAACACTAAACTACATTGCCTTCTTCCTTAGTTTGGGATCCCTCAGGGGCAGAGCCTGAGGCAAAAATTCCAAAGAATCTTTGGTAGGCATCCCAGGAAACTCAGGTGGAGGAAAGGGATGCATTATCAAGCAAGTTAGCTCTGTGGGAAATCAGAGCTAAATCCCAGTAGGGAATTCTGGGAAAGAGTGTAAAATTGTATCTCACAATTATCCCAAGTCACAGGTGCAGTGGTGTGCTGGAACCCCATTACCCAGGCTTGCAAGAGCTGATTGCTAAATTTTCAGGAACTGTCTGAGTTGAATGAAGTCACATTGGTAGCTTAAAATCAGCTGTGGTGAGAGTATTTACACCACAGAAATTGACAAACGTTACAAATCAGGTGGGGTTTTTTTCCTTTCTTATTTCAAGAGCTGGTGGCTAAACATTTACCAGCATCTGCTGGGATATTGACGACTGCTTCCAGGGGCTGTTAATTCCCCACACTACCAACTTTCCCCCACGAAGGGCAGAGCAGGCTTTGGTGGCCAAAGAAAGCCCCCAGGAAAAGAGATGCAGGTGCTGGTGGTTGAGAAAGTCTGAAGAAATGTGGGGAGGGCGGAGGCAGTGTCTTTATACCTTCTGCTATGCACGCACATGCCTACCTGTGTGTATAGCTGTGCTTTGGGTGGTATACTTTTGGTCATTCATTCTTAAAGTTAGACCAAACTTTCAATATCATAATATATTCTATAAATCATTTTATGCTGCAGTGTGATAGACTATGGTTGTTCAATCTTTGAGCCAAAGAAAACTATTTAGTACCTGTCTGTTTCCCCAGGCTGCTGTGATTGACAAGGTGTTCCAAGTTGGTAGGACAAGGTGTTGACTCTGATGTCTTAACATGCATCTGGGAAAGATCTGTGTGCTTTATTAGGCTTTTTAAAGGAACCTTCTTATCAAGAGGTTAGGCCTGATCAAATGTAACAACATAGGGTAAGAAATAAATGTCTAGCACGCCCCTTTCCTGTTTTCCTGTGATAGATTTTATTGAAGCATATTGATCAACTGTTTAAAACCATGCACTTCTGAATAATTCAACCATTCACGATTATTCCTCCTAACATTGAAGGAATTTAACAATTCCTATTGTCAGAGCCTATTACAAGGGTGGCTAACTTAATTACGATATTTCTATGGGTCACATTTATATATAAAGTGCATTTTTAATAAAATTAAACTAGAAAACATGGGTACTCACCAAAATGTATCCTGAAAACAAATTTTGCCTTTAGTTGGTATTATATAGTCAGTGTGAATTCTATGCTAGTATTCTTCATTTGTCTCCTTCCCCTCCCCACCTTCCATCCTCTGCCCTGTTTGTCTGGGCCTCTAGAGGCTGGTCCCTGAGTATTTCGTCTTTGGGGCTCCTTGAACACTGGCTTCTGGTTGGGTTTGGCCAATGGGAAGAGTTAGCAATACGTGGAGGTGTGGAAGGGAAGGAGAAAAGAGAGACTGTGTTTCTTCCCTCCACCCTTCCTGCTTTGGTGCTAATTTTCCAGAGCCCCTCTTCCCCTTTCCTTCTCTTGTTCCTTTGCTAGTGTCTATGTGCCTCAGCATCTCATTTAGTTCCCTCAATCCTATCACATCTCTGTGAGTGTCCTGCCATTAGAGAGTTTTCTTTTAAGCCATAAGGGGTGAATTCTGTTTTCTGCTGGGATTTTACCTGATGCAGATATTGGCAGTTATTTAATTTTTGCCTCAGTGTGTATATGCTTATTATGGATAAAAGTGGTATTAGAGGGAAAAATAGTGAAATTGGCATGGTGAGTGCTTTAAGTAATCCCCTGATATTACAACAACAAAAAAATACCCCCCATATAACACTGTTTTTTCTGTCATCTACAGGTTTAAGTATTGAACAGACAATGCTGAAAGACCTGAAGGAACTGTCGGATGGAGAAACAAAAGTGGCCATCAGTAGTGTGAGCATGACCCTCGAGGTAAGGATAAGAATGCTTGTTAGGAAACAATGGCTTTTACACAACTGCAGCACGACCAGCTGGAATACAGCTCCCTCCACCCCATAAGTCAGTCTTTTCCTGTGAATGCTTCCTTGTGATACATTTGACTAGGAATGCAGATTATTGTTTTGGGCGAAAACTCTAGGCTAAGTCAATGAAAACTGCCAAACATTTATTCCCACATTGAGTGCTAGTTCATCCATCTCAGTAAAACAAGCCCTAAAACACAATCACTCACATATGTAACATGTTTAATAGCAATTATAATATATACTGTATGTGATTCATTTCACCTCCAGTTTTTCTGTGAACCAGTCTGCATTGTCCACAGAACTTTGCTAAGAGGTCTTGTAAGCTATTTGGATGCATGTCATTTGGGTAATCAATGGTGACAGTGAAAGTATTAATAAGGAACCTCCTTCTAATCTGTTAAGAGAATGACTCAGTAAGTGCTACTCTTGTCTGAGTATCGTTGGTAAATTATCTTTTGTCTACTTGGGGGTTTTCACTGACTTGTACGTTTATCTTAATTAACCTAACTAATGGGAACTGGATATTTCAGAGGCACATTTTTGCTGTGCGAGAGTCTGTATATTTCTTTACTGTTGCATTGCCCTCATAAAGCTACCCGCCTTTGGTGGAGCTATCTAGCTCCCAAATCAAGTTTATGGAGACAAAAATTGCTGCATTTGGAATTTATCTTTTGGATTTTAGAAGTGTATATTGATATTATCTCTTTTTTTTTTTCATGATGATGGTGACTATATCAATACATATATTTCTACAAAAGAGCAGGAATGCATATGGGTACTCACACCACAGAAAACCCAAGAGAAAGCAGGGTACCTTTTTTTCCTGTGATCTCTTTGTAAAATTTATTTGGTTGATTGGCATCATGATTTAGCTCAGAGATTTACATGAGTACCAAGAGGCAGACTGCATCACTAAAGATAATCATGCTTGATAATTATATAGTGTTTCATAGCTTATGGGGCATGTTCTTGTTGGATGTAGTCAGTAGATTGACTCAACTATGTCTATAGACTTTCAGATTGATTCCTGCTCCACATAATTAGTTGTTTCTGTGAAGCAATACAAGAAATACATGCAATTTGGGATGTAGTAACTAGATAATCACCTTCAATTAGAAATCTGCTTTGTGTCTAGAAATCCAAGGAAAACATGGATCTTGCAAGGGTCAGTAGCTCTGAGAATCATTCCTACTAGTTCCAGCCTTAGGGTTCTCTTTCTCTTTCCCCACCCCTGTCTTCCTTCATTTAATGGCGTCTTATTAGGTTTTAAATGCCTTGTTTAGAATTCCTTTCTAAATTAACATAGACCATCTTGTAATTGCTTAGGGAACTGGGTGTAGTTAGAAAAATATTTTCTGGCTATTAATATTATAGACTTAGCATAGCTTTAATGTACCTTTATTATATTATAGGGGTATACAAATGGTTTGGTCAGATATGTTAAACTGAATCTTTAACAGACTTAATAAGGGAATAAGTGAAAAAATGATCATTTTAATCTTGATAGTAATTTACACAAAGGTCCAGTAATTAATCAGGTGGTTAAGTACATCCCTGGAAGCACTCAGTGATCCTCTGAGAGGAGGGGAGAAGGACACTTGTATGTAGAAAGGGTATACAGTTTAAACGCTAATCAGCTGAATGAGCGCTTTTCACTGTTTGTATAATGGAGACATTAAGAGTGGCTGAGAAATGGAAAAAGAACTCCTTAGTAACATTCTTCCTTGAAAGAGAAAATGCATACTGTTCAATCTGTCAACTGGAAAACCCCAAGTTAAAGGCAGAGTTTGGTTTTCTCCGTAGTTCATCCTGTAATGCAGTGGTACTTTCCCAGTTCTTACTGATAGCTGATTCCTTTCCCATTTCCATTGATCATTCTTTTAAAAATAATGACAGATTCCCCACAATCTTATTTTGGGTGTTTGGAAACAACTGCACAATTACCCTCTAAATCTAATATATATATCTTAAATGTTCATAGTTCCTATGACTTCTTCTAAAGCTCACTTGTCCTCCAAAGTGTGATTAGGACCCAGGTACTTCGTGATGCCTTTTATAAATTCTTCATCTTTTGTCACCACCTTCTGAACTCTTGCATAAATTCAGACTAAATGGCTAATTTAAGGACCTAAGTGTATACTATACCTTCCATTATGTTTTACCTTGTTTCATATAGTTTTTCATGCTCAGACAATATTTTAAGTGAACTGAAGGTAATGATCATATCTTCAACTTCTGTTTCCCTTCTATTTACTGGCTTAGTGCTGGGCACTTAGTAGGTGCTTAGTAAATACCAATACTTATTTAATACAAATACTTATATAAATACAAATACCTAGTTAACACATATTGGTGTTTACCATTTGTCCTGTAGATTTATCTGATTTTAATTTCCTTCTGACTTTAAAAAAGTTTTCATTGAAGAAAATGGCCACCTCACTGGGCACCCAAGGCAACCTTCTTTGTTCCCTTCCAATCAGTTTCTTCCCAGATAGCTATGGTTGAAGGCTGAGATCAGGTAGATAAGGAATGACCCATATATCTATAGGTAAGGCTGCTTATCCAGCTGTCCAAAAATGGAGTGAATGACTTTGCTAAGTAGTTAGCTGTTTGTCACTGGGAGGTTCTGTGGCATGTCAGGGATATGGGAAAGAGGACTCCTGATGCTTTCTGTGGTCTTTGCAATGCTGTAATTCTACAATTGTATATGTCATGGCCTCCATTTGCCTGATGACCCAATTCATTGAGTGGAAATATCCAGAAATTTAGAAATATCAGTCTCCTTGCAGCATAAGCAGCATACTCCTCAGGGGAAACCACTGTGGTTGGAAGACAGAAACCACTGTCTTTGACAGATGGACAATCTCCAGCACTCTCCATGACCGGCAGAAAGCTACAAAAATCTCTTTGTCTCTCATTTTTATTTTAGTTTATCTCACAAGTGATAGTTGTAATTTGATCAAGGTTATATAAGTTACTGCCAGAGCTACCATGAAAAGCAAATAATCATATTAATCCAGAATTTCCAGGCTTTGCAGTGAGAAAGGCTCAATAAATGAGATGAGAATGAAAGTATTTGAGGACCGGTGGGTAAAACGACCTTATCAAAAGCATGGTCAGAGGGGCAGCCTTCCTTACCGAAAGGACTTTTGGAAGCGAGGACCATGGAAAAAAGACACTGCAGTCCCCTTTCACAGACGTGGCCTCTGGGCTATTTGAGTCTGAACATAGCACAAATCCTGCAGGGCCCATACACCAGCATAATGGAATCCACGTCACTGATCATCAATGTACTGGTTCCTTGTGCCATTCTCTTTGCTTGCCAACTTGCTTATCGGAAGGAAGGTATAGCTATCAAAGCATGTGCTTCATTGGTACAAATGTTGGCTTTCTTCTTTTATCACCAGAATTGGTCACAGTCATGCTTCCTGGGACTCACTTACTCCTTAGTAAAGCAGGATATTAACTTTTAGGGGAAAGGGACAGCTTGCTCTGTTCTAATAAGGTACCACTGAAGCATCTAGGGCTGCTCATGGCTGTACCAACTTAATGGTGCCCTTACTAACATGTGGTATTATTACACCCCCTTACACATCTCCCCAAAGGCTATAAGTCATTAGCATCTTTACATTGGAAGGACAATAACCAGGTACTGACTCAGTCACACCCTTATTATGATCAATCACACCATGATTTATTCTTATATCCATACTCTTCTTGAAAGTAGTCATTTCCCCCACAACTTAAATGAATAAAACATACTATTTCTGTCTCTACAAGCCTGTTGCCTGCAGAACACATTTCAACAGTTGCTCCCATATCTTTTTCCTTCAAATAGGTATTCCTTTAAATGAGGAACGGTAGGGTTTTCCAACTTTTGAAAGTTTATCTCCGTTATTCGGGGCTGGAGTCAGAGGGAATTGTTCATTCCTGTTTTCTCTCTGGGGCTGTGGGCTGCTGTGCCCTGCTCTCAGCCCAGGGCCGCCTCCTGACCAGACACTCTGCTATTTGAAACCTGGGATAGAGAACACACAGAAGCATTCTGGTGAAGTGACTCAGAGACTGCTGACTCATTCTGCCTTGCCCGGAGATTACAAGTCAAGCTGCACCTTGGAACACTGCAGAGGGAAAAATACCAGCGTTTTCCATTAGCTTTCAGAGCACAGGCCAGAATGAATTCCCAAGATGACTGTTAAAAGTTCCTCACCGATGGAGCAGGGAAGTTTGCTCAGGCCTCAGTGAAGTATAGTTGAGTCATTATAACCAGGGATTGAAGACTGAGGAAAACAGCCTGAAATCTGGTTTACCAATTTTGGTCGTCAAATATGGTTTCTCATTGTTTGAGCTAGGAGTTTTTTGGAAGTCAAGATAAAAAAATATCTAGAATATTTACCTTATTTGTATTAGATTATTTTGGAGGAGCATATATTTCTTATTTTTGCTGAGCATATTCCTCAAAATGACAAACACTTACACTAAAGGTGAATTTTCAAAGCCATTCTGTCCAGCTACTGGAAATAGGTGCAAATGCTCCTCTAGGTTCTAAAGCAGGGTTTCTTAACAAGGGGTCCATGAGCTTGAATTGAAATAAAAAAAAACATTATTCTTGTGGGGACGTGTTGGTGCGGGTGTGATATATTTATTAAATAATACACAGTATAGTGTGGACTTAGTAAAGGGTCCGTGGTTTTCACCTGACTGGCAAAGGGGTCCATGGAACAAAAAAGATTAAGAATCCCTATTCTAAAGTGTGTTTCTGCTTCCCTTTGGGTCCAGGTCTGCCAGCTTCTCTTGCTGCAATAATAAGAGCTAACCTTGGGTGAGTGCTCTCTGTGTACCAGATAGTAGAGTAGGTGACTTACAAGGATGATCTCAGTTAATCCTCCCAGCAACTCCATGAAGTGGAGGTGCTGTGATTACCCTGTATTGGGTAAGGTAGCACTAACAGCTGTAACAGACAAACTCCAAATCTCAGAGACTCAACACCAAAGAAGTTTTTTTGTTGTTGTTCATGGAACAATCCAATGTGTTGTTCCCAGGCAGATGGCCAGGGGTGATTCAGAGCCTGTCTTTAACACATGGTTCCCAAGGTTGCCCCGCATGTCCTCTTTGTCCTATCTGCCAAGGGGGACAAGAGCTTGGAGGGCCAAGGGTTGGAGTTTATTATGGATCTGGTCTGGACATGACATCTGTCACTTCTGCTTTCCTTTCTTTGGCTCAGTCTCATGATTGCATCTAATTGCAGGAAGGCTGAGAAATGTAGACTAGTTATGTGCTCAGGGAGAGAAACTGGTTTGTTCAATAATTAGCTAGTCTCTGCCACAGTCTCAATTTTGGAAGTGAGGCAGTTGGACTCTAGAGAAGTTAAATCATTTGTCTGTGGTACAGCCAGGACCAAAATCCAGTTCTGTCCTGCTCCAACATTGCTTGGGACCTGGCGCAGGGTGGCAAGACTAGTTATATAGTGTGAGCCTGTTCAGGGGTTCACCTGTCAGTCATCAGAGCTCCATCATTGCCCCAAATTCTGGGTGACAGACAGCCTTGACATCCTTGAGCAGATCTTGGTTGACACTGGTTTTTGCTCAACTCTTGGTACCAAAATCTCTTCCTCTTTATCTTCATATATTTTCTTCTTTAAAAAATATTTTTTAAAAAGTTCTGAGTATGCATAGTGAAACTAATTATTGGCCCCCCATATAGAGGAGATTTGACAAAAGAAATCAGGTAGATAAAAGTAATAGGAAAGGGATTATAGGGCAAGGGACTGAATAAGATATACCACGTAGGAAGGAAAGAAGTCTGATGGTTTTTTTTTCTCAGCCTTCCTCTATAAGTCAAAGTCATGGGTATTCTGGCTTACCTTCCTGTCACTTTACTTTTTTTAATCTGTTTTCAAAGTGGAGAAGAGCCTAATCAGTTAGTGAAAAATTTCAGTGGTAGAAACATTTTGTTGAAATGAAACAGTATTACTTTCCAGCACTGTAGTAACTCCAAGTAACAAAGCCCTGAGTAGTTGAGGAATTGGGAGTTCTGACTTCGTGCTTGGCTGAAGAGTCCAAAGGGGTTTAAAGCAAATGACAAATATCGTTAGATAACGGTCATTGAGTGATTTTAACAATCAGTCTGCATGAAGCATGTGAAGTGTGAATTACTAATTTCGTGCTAATAATTCATAGCTTCCTGAGGGCAGTGGCGGGATGAAAAAGTGAAACATGGACCCAGAAATCTAGACTGTCATTCCTTTGAGCTGTGAGTGGTTCTTGGTAACCAGACATAACTGATAAGAGAGAATGAAAAATCCTTGCTTAAAGAACAGTGTATCATATCAGCAGGAACAGCACCCTGTCTTTGAATAAAATGTACTAAGCAGCTGAAGCTTATAATATGTAGAAACCTCCCAATTTGTATGCAGGTAATGCCTGCAGATGGCCAAAAATCTTTCAAAGTCTGAAAGCCCTGCTTATCTAGAAATGTCTTATTATGGAATTCTGATTTTATATATATGTGCTACACTCAAGTGGGAGGCAACTTGATGCTTTCGTTGATGTCTTTTCTCCGTAAGAATGTTTTTATCTAATGGCCAATTTGAATGGACTTATGTGACTCACAAAACATGGTCCATCTAGTCTTGCTTCTCTGTAAATGGATATTACTTCCTTAAACAGTACAAAATACCTCAACACAGCTTTTCCAGTTATTGTTTTTCATCAGGAACAAGATAGACAGTGATCCAACATTTAGAGAAAATTAAGTCACTCATTCTGCATTTGTGGTATAGGGAAGTGCCCTGGACTTTTCTCATTCTTCTCTGAAACACTGATAAAAATGCATGTATCGAAAACACAGACCACTCTCACCAGGGCTCAGAAATCCCCACTGTTCAACTGTGAAGTGGGAATGAGATGAGGTAAGAGGCATGGATATAAAGGGCACAAGCCTCAAAAATAGGTACTTTGCTTCACTGCAGAAAGGAAAGAAGCTGTGGGAGGAGTTGTATGCCTTTCCAGAAAGCCCACATGTGGTTGACTGTAATAAGTGAACAGGTAGATGGCATTTCACTTGCTGCATCTCTATTGTAGACTTGCTTTATGTGATTCAGATTTATAGGCAAACATGGATGTGTATTCTTTATAACCATTCCCCCTTTCCATTGCATCCCCATCCCAACATGCCTGTTTATCTGCCTTTCTACTTTGGACATGTAACAAAACAGAACTGCAATGTCCCGACCAGCAATTCCTGGGGTCAAGGGGCCAATTGGCATCCCGCCTCTCTGTCTCGTCCTCAGAATAAAATGGTGCTCCAGTTTTCTACTGCTGGGTAGCAAGCCACCACCCCCACCCAACCCAGAGGTTTAAAACAAGATATTGTTATGTTTCACAGTTATATTTGTTTGCTGAGCTCAGCTGAGTGGTTCTCGTTCAGTCGCATGCAGTTGTGGTCAGATGGAAGTCAACTGGGAGTTGAACTGGGACTGTCAACTAGCTTAGGTTCCAAGAGTAAACTTTTCAAGAGACCCAGGTGGAAGCT
>JAQZBX010016290.1:22315-36732 GCA_029593785.1 Cabassous unicinctus | reverse complement strand
ATTCATGGAATGTTTCTTCATTTAGCCTCATCTCTATGGTCATTTAAAGACTTTATATAATTTATAATTATAGTTATAATTATAATTTATATTATTTAAGGCATGGTACATGGCTCCAACTTTGCCATTTCATGGAATGAGGGGACATTTCAGTTGCTGCTCTCCATTTTTCTGGGCTACTCAAAATATAGACATATCCTTTTTCTCATAAAAATGGTATAAACAGGCCTGTGGCAATTCTGAATAAAAGAGGTTAGTTAATAAGGAGAGAATTATAGAAAGATGGTGGAGTAGGAAACTCTAGCAATCAGCCCTCCACCCAAGCAACTATTGACCTTTCAGAAACTGTCTGATTCAACTAATTATGAAACTTTACAATTTAGTGGATCACTACAGCAGCATCCAGATAGGAGCAGGAGGAAGATGCAGATAAATTCCTATAAATATAGGTGATTTTCACCCTCCCTAAAGTAGGTACCACTACTCATCCCCCAGCCTCATGGTGGTCAGATGGCTACAGCAGTGCTGGCTCCTGGTGCATACTTGTGTGCATTTATGTCAGTGCCAATATATCAGCTGGAAATCTTAGGGACTTAGCCAGGGAACTTGTCTCAGGCTCACCCTCTCAGAATTTATTCTGGGTGCAGAGAACTGAGACAGTGGGAGAAACAATCAAATTGAAATAGCCTGGGGCAAAAGATCATGAATTAAGTCAAACAATGGTGCACAAGTTGGAGATGAGTATTGCAAAGGGAGTAAAGGATGCCTTCATTCAAATTCCTATAATCTTAGCAGGGGAATTTGAAGCTACTAGGAAGCACAATCCCAGGAAAATAAGTAGGCTCCTAGGCTTCACAGGGTACATAGAAGATAGAGAGTACACTGCACTTCTATTTGCCTCAGGCTCATCTTCCAGGATAGGTGAGCTAAGCTTTAAAGGAGACCACCAGACAAACCAGAGCCAATCGGCAAAAACAGTGAAAGGTGCTTTTTGCTTGGGTTTCTTTGTTTGGATTAGATTCTGGCATTCAAGAAAAACACAATCAGATCACTAGCCAGGTACTTCCTTAAGGAATAGACAGCTGGGGAACAAATTCCAGATTTTAATATTTGATAAATATGAAAATACACAGTGTTGCAACAAAAGATTACTAAACAAAGAACTGGAAAGGGTGCCCCATAAAACAATCTAGATACATATCTAGAAGCTGTCATTGAAATTGTAGGGCTCATGGTTCCCATTCTTAAACTTATTACAATGCCACAGTAATGAAAACAGCATGATATTTGCACATGGACAGAAATAGAGATCAATGGAATAAAAATGAGAGTTTAAAAATTAACTCTCCCGCTTAAGGCCAAACACCAGTTGGGAATGCATACTTTGGATGTTTATATGCAAAAGAATGAATGAAAACCCCTATCTCACACCACATATAAATATCAACCTAAAATGGTCAAGAACTAAATATAAGAGCCTAAGTAAAAAACTCCTAAAAGATAATGGAGGGATGCATCCTCAGGACCTTGTGTTAGGCAATGCTTTGTTTGAATTCTTATTCAAAACACAAGTAACAAATGAAAAACTAGATAAATTGGACCTCATCAAAATTAAAAACTTTTGTACATCAGAGTTCAAAATGAAAGTAAAGTATCAACTTACAAAGTGGTGGAAAATGCTTGTAAACTACATATCTGATAAGGGTTTCACATCCAGAATATATAAAGAAATCCTACAATTTAACAACAAAAAGACAAACAACCCAATTTAAAATGAGCAAAAGTCTTTACTAGACATATCTCCAAAGAATATATATTAATGACAAAAAAAAGGAAAGAAAGAAAAGAAGAACAGCATCAATAACCATTAGGGAAAGGCAAATAAGAACCATAATGAAATACATTTTACACCCACTAGAGTGGATAGTATTAAAAAATGGAAAATTACAAGTCATGGAGAGGATGTGGAGAAATAAGAAGAGTCATTCTTTGCTGGTGTGGATGGAAAATGGAAAAGTTGTTGTGGAAGACAGTTTGGTGGTTCCACAGATCGTTAAGTACAGAATTATCATATGACCCAGTTATTCAACTTCTAGGTCTCTAGGCAAAAGAATTGACAGCAGGTACTCAAACAGATATTTTTACACCAATGTACAATGTGGCATTATTCACAAATCCCAAAAGATAGTAGTAATGCATGTGTCCATCCACTGATCAATGGATAAACACAACGTGAAATACACATACTATGGAATATTATTCATCCATAAAAATAAATGAAATTCTGATCCATACAACAACATGGATTAACTTCGAAGACATCATGGTAAGTATAACAAGTCAGGCTTAAATGGGCAAAATTTGTATTATATCATTGATAAGACATAATTAGAATAAGTAAACTCATAGAGTCAGAATCTTGAATATAGGCTTTCTGGCAATGAGGTGGAAGTAGGGAAAGGGGAATTAATGTTCAATTGTACAGAGTTTCTATTTAAGTTGATGGGAAAGTTTTGGTAGTGGACATTGCTGATGGTAGCACATTGTGAATGTAATGAACAACACTGAGTTATAAATTCAAATGTGGATAAAGGAGAAATTTTAGGTTGTATATATTTTGCTAAAATAAAATTTTAAAAAATCTATAGCACTGTACAACCCTAGCAGTAAACCTTAATGTAAAATATGGACTAGGAATACTAGCACAATTATTTGAAAATGTTCTTTCATCACTTTAATAAAAGTACCACATCAGTCCATGGTGTTAATAATAGGATGGTAAAGAGGAACTCTGTGTTTTATGCATGGTTTTTCTGTAAACCTTCATCTTATTTAATTTAAAAAAGGGAGCATAGAAGAGATCAGCTAGACAGTGTGGTCATAGCCCTGATAGGGAGGCAGGGTTATCTATGCATGTTTTGCCAGTAGAGAATAAATGGATTTGAAGACTATTTTTAAAATACATATTCATTAGATTTTAAAACAGTGGGGTTGAAGTGGAGATTCAAGGCAACTGCTAATTTCTGGCTTAGGTAACAGAGGGAATTAGGGAAATTATGGAGTAAAGAATTCGTCAAGCAGGCATGGGAACAAATTCAAGGCCCTGTGGGACCTGCTGGATTGTTGGGATCCCTGAGGCAGTTTTTGCATAAGAATTTAGATTTCTGTGTCTCCGTCCAGAAGAGTCTGTGATGAGAATCTTTGGCCACCATCACCGTATGGATGGTGACTGAACACATGGTATTGTATTATATACCAGGTCCCTCCCTTTGACTTATGCTGACCTGTCAGAGTGGCAGAGGCAGAGGGGCATCACATTTGTAACATTAATCTCTACTTCCTTCTCAGCTTTCCTCACAGAGGACTAAGGAGGAACTAGCATGTTTTAAGAAGCATGTCCTCCTCTCAGTGCAAACCTTCACCTGAGAGTAGGGGTTTAAATATCTGTGTGCAGGTTAGTCAGGGGCACTATCCTTTCCCCAGCACCAGGAGGCTGGGTGAAGGCTTGAGGCCTCACAGGCAAGGGTCTGGGTTACCAGTGCCAGGTTTTATCACACCACAGGATGCCAAACAGCAACGGACAAAGGAAGTCTTAAGATAGGAGGGCAAAGGGGCTGCCAAATCTCCATCTTCCCTGCACTAGCAGCTTGGATTCTTTTATGTCCTGGATCTCACCATGGACAGGTGGGATTTGAATGGATCCTGGGCACTGGCGCTGATGCTCCTGACCCTGGAAGAAAGTCAACAATGAAGGGGTTAACGGCCAGAAGCAGGGGTGTCTGTTGTTCAAAGATGGGAGAACCTAACTTCTCACTTGACATGGGGAGTGTCCTTGTACATCCTATGGCCTGATCTCAAATTATCTCCCTGATCTATGGCTGCCCTATCCCGTTACCCTGTTACTGTCTTTGCAGCAGGTTCGCCTCAGTTTTACTTTATGTGCAAGCACTTTGGACTCTTTTTTTCCTGCTCTGAGCTCTGGACTTCTCTGTGAGTGTGCATGTCTGTGTGCTGATGTCCTTCTCCATATGAACCCTTTTATTCCCTCAGGAAACTTTTGTTGGATCTTCCAGGGATCTTATGGGTAAGTGGATGGTAATTAGAGAGGAATTCAATTTCAAACTGCACATGCTGGGCTTCTGCTGGAAATTGTTAATTGGCTATTTTATCCCTACAGCAAATTTCTACATGTGATATATTACTTATCTCTGTTTGAATCAATTTTGCTACTGTAAACAATATCTCTGTTAAGAGAATAAGCTCCCTACTTTTTTTTATAGAAAGAAACAAAACCAAACACCAGTCGTTAGATCTCCCTACTTGTCCTACTGTTCACATAGGTAGGAATATTACCTTTATCTTCCAAGTTGCCTTATGATTTTCTGTTGCAAATCTGTGGAATAGACATATATACCTGTTGTTTGGAAACAAATTAAGTGCTACTTTAAAACTATTTATGACAGTTTTGTTTTATTTTATTATTATCAACTGGCTGCCTTAATCATTTCTCTTGGCTTTGATGTTGTTAGCCTTTATAAACAACAGTATGTTGATTCCCTTTGTTTGTAGAGCTTTATGGCAGTCTCTGTATTCTGTGCATTGATTTATATATTTATATTTATGTTATTGTCATTCTTTCATTTCAATGAAGGAAATATTTGAATCACAGAAAAAGAAAGGAAGATACAGGAAAAAGTGTAAGAGATATACGAGACTTCTGAAGAGTTCTAACATACACTAGGTTTTCAGATGGATCAAAATGCATTCATTAATATACAACAAATATTTATTGATCCTATGTTGCATGCTAGATCAAGATGCAAATATAAAATAAATGTGAAAAATTAAAAGGAATGTAAGTTATTCTAGTGCTTAGAAAATGTTTTCAAGAAATGATACGCATGAAGTAAAACATTAATAATATAAAATTATATATGTGATTACCAAAAATATTCCTAAAACTACACATTTTGAAGGTTATCTATTTATTCATATTGCTTCATCTATGTAATTTATCTTCAATTTTAAGTCTATGTTATTTTTATTATACAACAGGATTTGCAGTGTGGCTGTTAGACCCATTCCAGACATTTTTAAGTTTGTATGTGTTTTTTATTGCCTGCAGCCAACAACAAATGGTAGCCTTAGACATGTAGTCAGGGATCACCCCCGCCACCTCTGCTTTCTACTCAGTAGCCAGCAAGTGATCCAGGCACTGGCTCTATCTCACCTCTGTTCAGGACAATACACTACAGGAATAATGCAGCAAAATTCTTAAGATAATTTTATCAAGCCCAATTTCATAATATCTTACCAGATAATACATCACAACCTGTGGCATTTAACCCACAAAATGTTGGTTGTTTTAAGATAAGAAAATAAATCAGCATAAAAATCACATTAATAGACTAAATAAAACAGAAGTGAAAATATATGATCATGTCCAAAGTCGTAAAAAAGGTATGGGCAAAACCAAAAGCCATTTCTGGTGGAACCACTTAAAAACTAAGAAATAGGAGGACATTTCCTCAGCCTGATTAATGACATCATTGACAAATACACAGATAAAAGAAGAAAGACTGAATGCCACCCTGTTTAAATGATGTCAGGACAAGGATATTGATGCTTGGTTAGTCTTAAAAGAAAAAGAAAGGATCAGGTAGACTTCTGCCCCTGCACTTCTGGCTCCTTTATTTTCATTTTCTGGTACCATAAATACAACTCACAATTTCCCTTTTAACAACATTCAAATTTACAAATCAGTGCCATTAATTACATTCTCAATGCAGTGTGCCAATCACCATCACCTCATCAATAAGGGCTTCCTACTATCAGTCTGGCATAGTAGTATTTCTTTCCAGGCTTTCTCAGGTCCTCAGCTGCAAACTGTCAGGTAAATGGTTCATCTCTTCCCAGGCTTTAGCTCTTTGAGCCTTCTCTCCTCTGGCATCTATAGAGCCCCTCTCTGGCCTTTTGTCATCTTGAGAGAGTATCCATTTAAATCAGCCCACCAAGGGGACTGGGAATCAGAGTCATACCTTACAGAGGTGGTCAAATCAAAGCCCTAATCTTAACATAATTTAATCAAAGATATCTCAGCTGAGTCTAATACAATCAAAGGGTATCACACCCAGAGGAATAGGTTAGTTTACAATAATAATCTCTCTTTTGGGGATTCATAAGTAATCTCAAACTGCCACATAGGCATTAAGTGAAGAATTGAAGGGTAAAAAGGTGTAAGACATACAAAGGCTAAATAGAAAAATGGCAAAAGGAAGTACTACATTAGAAGTAGAGACTTTAAATGTAAATGGATTAAACACTCTAATCAAAAGGCAGACTTTTGACAAAATGGATAAAAAAGGATGATCTAACTATATGTTACCTGCAAGAAACTCACATTAAATACAAGTAGGTTGTAGTAAAATATAAAATTAAGTTGAAAGTGATAGGATGGAAAAAATATACCACACAAGTATTAAACAAAAGAGAGCTGGGTTGCTATACTAATATCAGATAAAATAGACTTTAATTCAAACACAGTTACAAGGGATAAAGATGGTCATTCTATACAGATAATGGGGAAAATTCAATGGGAAGATAAAACAATTATAAATATATATGCAGCTAAGAGTAGAGCTCCAAATATATTAGAAGCAAATACTGACAGATTTGAAGGGATAAATTGACAATTCCTCATTTAATAATAGATGTCTTTAATGCACTACTCTCAAAATGTGTTGAGAGAAGGCCCTGAAGAGTCCAACTCAAGGTGGCTTTCTCATCAAAGCCTGCTGTGACATGTTGAAACAAGATGGTGTGCAATCTCTGCCATAAATTGATTTAATCAAGGAAACTTAAAACCTTTGAATTTAATACAATCAAAGGGTATTACACCCTGAGGAACAGACCAGTTTTCAAACATGTATTTTTTTGGGGGGGGAATCATAAATAATCCCAAACTGCCACTCTCCACACTATGAATATCAAAAAGACATTAAAGTATTCCAAAAAACAAAAAAATTAAATCATTTGATTAGCAATGTTGAGTACAAAATCACATTACAATGAATCAGTTATAGAAATACAGTTTGTCTTTGGGCAAAGTCCCCTCTAGCTGTAGACTTATGAAACTTACAAAACAATTTGTCTGCTTCTGTATTAGTCAGCCAAAGGGGATGCTGATGCAATGTCCCAGAACTCTACTGGCTTTTAAACAGGGTTTTTATTGCGGGTAGAAGCTTACAGTTACAAAGCCCTGAAGAGTCCATATCAAGGTAAAATAAGAGATACTGTCTCTTATCCAAAGTCTGTTGCCATGTGTTGACGCAAGATGATGGGCAACATCTGTGAGGGTTCAGCCTTCCTCTTCCTTCTTAAAGCTCCATGGGTCCAGATTCTTCCAATCTTAACTGTCGGCTGGCATAAGGCTCATCTCTCTTCGTGGCACTCATTTCTTTGTGGGTTCAGCTGCTCTGTTCTCTTCACAAGGTCAGCTGTAAACTATCAGGAAAATGGCTCAACTCTCCCCAGGGCTCCAGCATCAAAGCTGAGTGCTCTCCTCTGCAGTGTCTTTTTCTGTGTTCTCCTACTCTGTGTGTCTACTTCCATGTAAGAGTTTGATTTATTGGTTTACAAAGGGGGCAAGGACTCACCCTTGCATGCCCTAATGATACAGCTGAATCAAAGCCCTAATCTTAACATAATTTAATCAATGGTATTGCAGCTGAATCCAATACAAAGGGTATCACACACAGAGGAAAAGATCAGTTGGCAAACATAATCAATTTTCTTTTTGGAATTCATAAATAGTATCAAACTGCTACTACTTCTAACACACAAAGGGACAGACATAGGATAAGCATTTGCATTATCACAAGGAGAAATTGGGAGGGTAGGATGAGCCACTGGTCCCCTTCAGTTCTGAAAACCTGCAGAGGATATTCCATTGGATTTCAAAGTCTGAGAATCATGCTTGAGATGATGGTTACTTCCCCTTCGGGACTTATGAGAGTCCAATGTATTAGTTTAGTATTATTTATAAATTCCAATAATAGATATTGGATTATGTTTGTAAAATGTCCTGTTTACACAGCAAATAGTATTGGATTCAAGGTTTCACTTTTACCTGGTTAAATAATGATTAAGGCTTTGATTGGGCCATGCCAGTAGGACATTGAGTCCCCACCTCCTTGGTAGTAGGGGACTAACAGAAAATGACATGGCATAAGAGGGAGGTTGGAGGTTTTTGAGCTAAAGCCTAGGAAGTAAGCACTTAGAGGAGTAGAACAGCTAAGCCTGGAAAGTTTCCTGAGCCTGGGGAGAGAGACAGAGCCAGTTGCCAGATAGTTAACAGCTGGCCTTGTAGAGTGAACAGAGGAGCTGAGCCCAGAGAGAAATGATCCCTGGGAAGGGAGGAACCAAGGGAGCCTGAACACTTGCAAACATTGGCAGCCATCTTACTCCAACATGTGGCAACAGACTGGTGAGGGAAGCAACTTACACTTTATGGCCTGGTAAATGTAAGCTTCTATGCCAAATAAATACCCATTAAAATAACTAACCAATTTCTGGTATTTTGCATCAACACCTCCTTGGCTGACTAAAACACCCACCCTTTACACAGGCTTGTCCAACAGGCATTTTCTTGGTTCCACCCTCATCAAGCATCTGGGTGAGGACTGAGATCCATACCTCAACCTCCAAGAACTTTGGGGTATTGGCCAATCTTTCCCCAATCTCTGGGGTAATGTCTCAACCCCTGTAGTAGAGTGAGGTTGTGGCAACATTCACCCTAATTGCTGGCATATAAGCCCAATCATCTCAGATGACCTGGTAGGCCTTAATCTATAGGGACAGGCCCATGCCTTTCAGAGCACTGGGGGTGGTGACCTCATTCTCCCAAAACCTAGGGGAATGTGCTCCACCCTCTCTGTAGTTGAGGCAACAAAACTCTCCCTGAACAGTGGTCTGGAACATCCACACTCTTCAAATTCCAGGATAAACTCACACTCTCCACACACATGGGTTGGATCCCACTCTTGGCCCAAGGAAATAACTTAATTCCAGACTTCACTTTCCATGAGTTTCCTCTTAAAGCCATTTTCCCTTCCATCTTTCCTGTCCATGTCCTTATTAGTCGAGGCTGACAGTGGTTTTGTTCAAACACATATCTCAAAAAGCTTGTTGGTTTAGCACTGCAGGAAGCAGGGGTCTAAGCCATCATACAATAAGACTTTCCACAAGTGTTTCCTGGAGAACTGCATTTTCAGTCCTGACTTAAAATTTCCAAGTTTAGTTAATTCCTCAGATGGGGCACTATAATCTGGGGGCTTGATTTCCAGAGGTATGGAATTTCTGGAATCAGTTTCTGGTTACTTTGTGCCCAACAATTCAGTTATCAGCTTATCTCTTTCCTCTAATATTTTGCTATAATCTGCAAGGAGAAACCAGGTTGCATTTGCCACATTTACTTTGGAAATCTCCTTGACTAAATGTCCAAGCTTGTAATATTCAAATTCTGCCTTTCAAATAAATACAGGAGTCACTCTTGCTAAATTCTCTGCAACTTTAAAACACAGATTGCTTTTCCTCTAGTTTCCAATAATAGTTTCATCATTTACTTCTAAGGCCTCATCAAAAGTCTCTTTAGAATTCATATAACTACCAACAGTCTCTTCAAAGCAATCGAGGCCTTTTCTATCAAGCATCTCACAATTCCTCCAAAAAATACCTCTTACCCATTTATAAAACCATTCCAGTAATTTTGGTAATTGCAAAAGTACCACCCTACTCCCAGTACCAAATTCTGTATTAGTCAGCCAAAGGGGTGCTGATGCAAAGTACCAGAAATTTATTGGCTTTTATAAAGTATATTTATTTGGGGTAAAGGCTTACAGATTCGAGTCCCTGAAGAATCCCACTCAAGGCTGCTTTTTCACCAAAGTCTGTTGGCATGTATTGAAGCAAGATGGCTGGTAATCTCTGCCTGGTGTCTTGGGCCTTAAAGGTGCTCAGCTGCTCTGTTCCGTTTGGCTGCAAACTATCAGGCAAATAGCTCATTTCTCTTCCCAGGGCTGCAGGATCAAATTTCTCTCTACTTCCATGTGTCTTCTGAGTGAGTGTCCATTTATATCTGCCTGCCAAGGGGGCGGGACTCAAGGAGAGTCATGTCCTACTGATGTGTTTAGATCAGAAGGCCCTAAATTTGTTTAATCAAGCAAACTTAAAATCCTTGCATTTAATACAATCAAAGTGTATCATACCCAGTAGAACAACCAGTTTACAAATATAATCTTTTTTTTGGGGGTGGGGGGTGGGGATTTATAAATAATCTCAAACTTCCACAAGATGGATAACACATCTAACCATAAGATCAATAATGAAATACATGACTTGAATATTACTCTAAACTAATTAGCAATAACAGCCATATAATGACCACTGCAACCCATGAAAACAGAATACACATTCTTCTTGAGAGCACATGGATTATTCCCCAGGACACACTGTATGTTAGGTCATAAAGCAAGATGTAATATATTATATTGAAATCATAGAGTGTATATACTCAAAACACATTGGAATGAAGCTAAAAATAAAAACACAGAAGAAGAAATGGAAAAGTCACAAATATATGGAAATTAAAAAACATACTTTTAAACAACCAATTGGTTAAAAAGTAAATCACAAGCAAAAGTAGGAAATATCTTGAAGCAAAAGAAAATAAAAATACAAAATACAAAAACTTATGGAATACAGGGAAAACAGTGATTAAAGGGAAATATAAAGCTCTACATAATTACATTAAAAAAGAAAAAATACATCAAATTAGAGTCCTAAACTCAAAGCTGGAAGAACTAGGAAAAGAAGATAAAACCTAATGTGAAGCAAGCAGAAGAAAATGAATAAAAAACATTAGAAGGAAGATAAATGAACTTGAAAAAAAAAACCATAGAGAAAATCAACAAAAGCAAAGGTTGGTTCTTTGTAAAGATCAATGAAATTGGCAATCCATTAGCTAAACTGATAAAGATAAAAAGAGTACACAAATAACAAAAATTAGAAATGAAAAGCGGAACATTTGTACCAGCCCAACAAAATGAAAAGGACTATAAGAATATACTATGAACAATTGTATATTAATAAATTAGATACCCTGGATGAAATGGATAAATTCTTAGAAAAACTCAAACTACTTACATTGACTCAAGAAAGAGTTTTCAATAAACCAAGGACCAGGACCAGATGGCTTCCCAGGGGAATTCTTAATATGCTTAGTTTTTCTCCATTCAATTTAGTGAAACATATATGTGTTGGTGCCTATGATTTCTCAGGCCATGGGCCAACTTTGGGTGTAACAAGTTGACTCAGATACAGTCTTTAACTTCATGGAAAAAGGCAACTGGAGAAAGAGGAAAGGAGCAATTTAGTTATCATCAGGCTGCAGTGTGTTGATATGATGACCAATAGGGTTGCACTGACAGGGTACTTTGAAATAATTATACTTTATTAGGCAAAAATTGTGACTAACACAATATTACAGGAAGAGAAACAGAGGCACAGAGAAGTCAAGAAACATGCCTAGATTAACCTAGTGGGGAGAAACCAAGCCCATTTTCAAAACAAGGATTTCTGATGCCAGAACTCAAGTTTTAAACACAGCACTTAACTCCTCATGTTGTTCAACTTCTTGCAGTACAATGTGGTAGATCTCAGAGCAACGGAGTCCAGCAGTTTAAGTCTCATTCTTCAGAGGCAAGAACATGATGAGTATAGTGAATATGCACCTCTCAAGAACAATTCTGTGGATAGAATCACTAGGCCAGGACATCCAGCAGGGATCTCTGCTCCAAGAAGAATCTATGTGTGTAATATATAAGGAAATCACAGGATTGAGTTTGGCTATCAATTTAAAAATCATAAATATCTATGCACCTAATCAGGGTGCCACAAAATACATGAGGCAAACTGGCAATATTCAAGGGAGAGATAGACACCTCTACAATAGTAGTTGGGGACTTCAGTATGCCATTCACTTCAATAGACAGAACAACTAGACAGAGTATCAACAACTAGGCAGAGGATCAACAAAAACATGAGCAATATGATTAATTAGCTAGACATAACCAATATATACAGAACATTGCACCCCAAATCAGGAGGATATACATTCTTCTCTACTACTCATGGATCTTTCCCCAGAATAGACCACAGGTTCTGTACAAAACAGGTTTCAGTAAATTTAAGAAGATTGAAATCATACAAATCACATTCTCAGATCATAATGGAATGAAGCTGGAAATCAATAATAGGAGGGAAATGGGAAATTTTGCAAATATATGGAGGCTTAACAACACATTTAAATAATTAACTGGTCAAAGAAGTAATTACAAAAGAAATTAATAACACCTCAAGAAGAATGAAAATGAGAACACAACTTACCAAAACATATGGGAAGCAGTGAAGGCATTGCTGAGAGGGGAATTTAGAGGCTTAAACACTTATATTAAAAAGGAAGAAAGAGCTAAAATCAAACACCTAAATGAACATATGGAGGAGCTGGGAAAAAACAGAAAATTAATCCCAAAGCAAGCAGAAGGAAAGAAATAACAAAGATTAGAGAAGAAATATATTAAATTAAAAACAATGATAAACAATAGACAGGATCAACAAAACCAAAGCTGTTTCCTTGAAAAGATCAAGAAAATCAACAAACCCTTAGCTAGACAAACAAAAAAATGAGAGAAGATGCTAATAAAAAAATAAGAAATGAAAAAGCGGGCATTAATACAGTTCCACAGGAATAAAAAGGATCATAAGAGGATATTATGAAAAAGTCTATGCCAAGACATTAGACAATATATATGAAATGGACAAGATCCTAGAATCAATAGAATAACCTACATTGACTTTAGAATTACAAGACCTCAACAAACCAATCAAAAGAAAGAGATTGAATCAGTCATCAAAAATTTCCAACAAAGAAAAGCTCAGGATCGGATCCACTCACTAGTGAATTCGATCAATTGTTTTGAGAAGAATTAATACCAATCTGCTCAAACTTTCCAGAAAAATTGAAGAGGAAGGTAAATTTCCTAATTCATTTTATGAAGCCAACATCACTGTATACCAAAGTTGGATAAAGTTACTACAAGAATAAAAAGTTACAGACCATTTTTTCTTATGAATATAGAAGCAAAAATTCTCAAGAAAATACTTGCAAATCAAATCCAACATCATATTAAAGGAATTATGCACCTCGATCAAGTAGGTTTTATTCCTGATAAATAAGTGTGCGTCAAAACAAGAAAATCAATTAACATAATATATCACATTAAGCAATCAAAGGAAAAAAAACACAGAATCATCTCAATTCACAGAGAAAAGACTTGACAAAATCCAGTATCCTTTCTTCTAAATAAGAACCCTTCAAAAGTTATGAATAGAAAGAAATTGCTCAACATAAAAGGCATATGTGAAAAATTTTGTACACATTATACACAATGAGGAAAGGTTGAAAGCTTTCCCTCTAAGATTGGGAAAGAGATTGGGAAAAAGTCAAGAATGCCCACTGTCACCACTGTAATTCAATATTGTCCTATAACTCTAGCTACAGCAATTAGGAAAGAATAAGAAATAAAAGGCACTGAAATTGGGAACAAAAAAATAATAAAACTATCACTATTCACAGATGACTTGATCTCATACTTAGAAATTCTGAAATATCTATGACAAAGCTACTAGTGCTAAAAAAAGCTTCAGCAAATTAGCAAGATACAAGATAAACATGCAAAAATCAGTAGTGTTTTTATACACTAGTAATGAACACTCTGAGGGGGAAATCAAGGAAAAAAATCCATTTACAGTAGCAACCGAAATAATCAAACACTTATGCACTAATTTAACCAGGGATGCAAAAGACCTGTACACAGAAACTACAAAACAGTGCTAAAAGAAATCAATGAAGACCAAAACAAAAGAAAGAACATTTCATGTTCATGGACTGGAAGACTAAATATCATTAAGATATCAATTCTACCCAATGATTTACAGATTTTATGCAATCCCATTCAAAATTCCAACAGCTTACTTTACAGAAATACAAAAGCCAATTACAAAATTTACTTAGAAGGGAAAGGAGCCCTGAATAGCCAAAAAACATTGTAAAAAAGAAAGCAAAGTTGAAGGACTCAGGCTCCTGACCTTAAAGCATATTACAGTGGCCACTGGACATTTTCGGGGCAGGGAGGGGAGAGGCAGTCGAAATACAGGGGTTTTTTGGGACTTGGGGGTGGTCATGAGTGGCATTGTGGCAACAGATGTAGGCCATTTTACATCAGCATATACCATGCAGAACTGTGTGGGAGAGAGGGTGGTCTATGATGTGAAATGCGGTCTATGCTTGGTGGCAAAGC